>MUZC01002079.1:0-14613 GCA_002072015.1 Radix auricularia | reverse complement strand
CAAAGCAAGAAATAATAAAAGAAGTTCGGCAAATGGAAAATGAAGGGATTATTGAAAAATCCTCCTCCTCCTATTCTTCACCAATAGTCCTAGTGAAAAAAAAAGATGGCTCCACACGTTTTTGTATTGATTACAGAAAACTAAACGCCATCACGGTAACAGATGCAGAACCCATACCTAATCAGGAGGATTTATTTATTCAGCTGAGACATGCTAAGTATTTCTCGAAAATAGACTTGGTAAAAGGATACTGGCAACTACCGGTAGAAGTAAACTCTAGGAAATACACCGCTTTTCAAACAGACATAGGATTGTATCAGTTTAAATACATGCCTTTTGGGTTGTGTAATGCTCCAGCCACCTTCGCACGTGGCATGCGCCGTGTTCTCGGGGATCAGAAAAATGTTGTCAGTTTTTTTGATGATATTTGCGTGTTTGGGAGGTCCATAACTGAACATAATCAAGCACTGGATCAGGTACTTGACAGATTGAAAACCGCGCGGTTGACTGCACGACCGACCAAAATGGAGATTGGGTTTACGGAAATTGAGTTTCTGGGTCATATAGTAGGAGGGGGTGCACAGAGACCTAACGCCTGTGTAACCAGTAAAATACTAAATATCAAACAACCTAACACCAAGAAGCAAGTGAGGAGCTTGTTGGGATTGGTAGGATATTACAAAAAATTTGTCCCAGACTTCGCTAACATCTCTAGTATACTGTCAGATTTAACTAAGAAGGGAAAACCGGAAAAGGTGCAATGGACTAGCCAATGTACAGAAGCACTTGATAAACTGCAAAAGGCTTTATCCACGCAACCAATCCTTATGCTACCAGATCTAACACGGGAGTTTGTAGTCAGAACGGATGCGAGTGAGTCCGCAATAGGGGGATGCTTAATGCAGGAACGAGAGGGACTACTACATCCTATAGCGTATGTAAGTAGAAAACTTTTACCTCGTGAGACCCGATATGCGGTAATTGAAAAGGAATGTTTGGGGGTCGTTTGGACAGTCAAAAAATTTTCAAGATATCTTTTTGGTAGTCATTTTACAAATAGAGACTGACCATAAACCATTGACTGTGTTACATACAGCTAAGACCATTAATAATAGAATTGCGCGCTGGGCGTTAACATTACAAGAATATAAATTTACAATCAGACCTATTCCAGGGGCTGATAATACATTGGCGGACATACTTAGCAGACAATGGTAGAGAACAGTTTAATTGAGCTACTTGCGTCGTTTATCTATAACATGTGTAACATATGAATTACTTGTTAACTTTTAGCTATGTGTTTTCTCTTATGAATCTGATTCCTATAATTCATAAATTCTGTTATTAGAATATAGAGAAACGACTGGTCTATAGCATGCAACATCCACTATGTGAACATGAATGATAAATAACAATAGTAATAATTTGATGAGAACAATAACTTTAAGGGCTAAAAGTTTTCTTTGCACATGTATATATTGTTTAACTAAGAATGTGATTGATATTGATAACATGCATGTTTAAACTTAAAATGTCGACCTTTCATTTTTGCATTGATTTTATAAAGCATGTATTTTGATTAAATATAAGCTTTGCTTCCCTCGAGTATGAGGTATTGTGGTAGTGTAGTGGTACAAACAGTACGAAAACCTGTTGGTTTTTCACATTGTACACCATGATTAGTTATTCAGTTATGAGATTTTAGGGTTTAGAAATGTACAATGTTTTCTGAAATGTTACATAGCAAGCATTTCACATGTGATTATTCCAATTTCGCAAGGACTATTTGTTATTGATATCTTAGTGTGTAAGTTTGGTATTGGGATGATAGCACACACCAAAACATAAACACCACATTCATTGTATAAACTCGCGACATTCTTGCTACGGTCGCTCGTGAGGAGGGGGTGTCACGGTCAGATGTTATGGTGTGAGAATGACTGAGCGAAAACGTAGGGTGAATGATAAACAAAGCGTGAACACCAGTTGACTTGCATACTCGCTCACCGGGTGTTCACCTGGGAGTGTGTAGAGAGGTCAGGGGAGAGGGGCAATGTGAACAGTGTGTGATATAAGCAGGCAGATGGACGAGTAAGGACATAGAACATTTTTTTGAGCGTGGACCAGGACGGTCATGTTTTTGTCGATATGTTGAGAGAGAGACAAACACAGTGAACGTATTCTTTGATAGCTGCTACACTATATTGCTATGGATATACATATGTCTATATATGGTGTAAATAAACGTCATTTACTCTGTTGAGTTCAAGTCTCGTGACTGCTTTTTTACAACTGTACTGTACGCCTGATGTTATATCTGTGGTCAAAAGGGTGGACCAAAAAAAAATCCCCCTAGACAGCGAGTCCGCCACAATGGGTACCTATTATTAGTTCGGCGGCTGGGTAATGCATGGAAACCTGATAGCCGCGGCCTGTTAACGCTAAATCACTTGCCAACAGATAATCTTCATTGGTCTGTTTACGCAATTATCTTCGGCATAGAAGAAACGTCTGTATATATAAGATTAGATAATATCCTCTTTTTGTGTTATCAAAATAGTTAATGTTTTAATAGTCATGAAATTTTTGAAAAATTATCTTAGTTTTATTTAATTTATTTTCTAAAATTAAAAAGGAAATTAATTTAGCTAAATATTAAATGTAATTCTCAAACAATTGTCTTTAAGTGAAGATTTAATTACATTTTAGTCAACGTATATTAGTTGTCATTATGTCACTGTATATCTGTTTAGTAATATGATCACATACATTAGTCTTCACAGAAAAGTAAGTCATTTATAATAGATAACTTTTTAAAAACTTGTATAGATAATAGAAATAATGCATAATCATTTTTACACACACATACATAGACGCACATAAAAACATAATAAAATATATATTTGTTGGTTATTTTGGTCTTTATTTTGTTCAGGCAACTAATTTCGCGCCAAAAAATTTATTGAAAAAAAATGAGATTTTCAGTAGGCAGATTGTTTGTATTGTTTCATATAAAGCAAGAAAAGCGTTTTTATCACAATGTCTATCTAGATGTCGTATGACATCAAATATGACAACAGAGCTGTCCTTTCTGATACAAAAACAAATATTTAAACAAGTATTTATTGTTTATTTAAATTAACTACTTTTTCTATAATTTTTATTTCGAATATCATTTGAAAAATTACAATCTACTTTTAACTGCACTTTTCCTTGTCGTTTGGTAAGATGAATCAAGAAAAAAAAGGTTAAAAATATTTTAAAACAAATAGTAAATATTTACATTAAGCCATTTTTGCAATGATCTTAAAGTTGAAGAAAGTAAAGTCAAGAACTTAATATGAGTTGGGAAAATACGACTTCATAATATATAATTAAAAATAATAATTCGACTGTACATTTTAGAATTATTTTTGTTAATATTAATTATCAATAGATCAAATGTTTTTTTTTCTTTCCTTAGCGAAATTTTATGTCGTAAAAATTCTGTTAATATATTCGTAGGTATGCAACATGGCAACGTTGTAAATATATTTTCTTTAGCTATTGCTGTTCATCTCACTGATGACCAGTACTATTTGCCAAAAGCGTTCAAGCCAGCTCTACTTATTACTTTAACAAAAGGAGAAACTATTTTATTTCAAATATTACAATCTAGAATGGTGTATTTGAAATGTTAGAAGTTAAAGGACAGATAGATGCCAATCCTAACGTTACAGGACACAGTGCAAAAGTAACTATTTAAATTGTCTAAAAATATTTCTAACCACCTTTAACAATTAACTTTTACCTTTAGTCAATTGTACTGTTATCAGTTAGTTAAGGTAAGTAACTAAATGACACAGTTTAGATTTTAACCTTAAAATATTCCAGTTTATTGGGAAAACATTAAACAAAACATATGACATTTCAAAATTGACGCAATAAAAACAAAGACAAAAATATATTTGACCAGGCTATGAGAAAGACAGATACATATGCACAGTCTTTTTTCCAATACAAAAAAAAAATATTGCCGGAACGCAAACTTAACACAACTTGTAAAAGCAGTAAAAATCTAGAAATTCCATGTAATGATAGAAAAGAGTGTGTGGAATAAAAGGTGCTGTAACGATGTAACTGTTGCTTTTTGCTCTCAAGAAGCACTGCATATGTATCAAAAAGTATTTGACATATTTCAAAATTGATAGAAATCGCCACTAAGAATACTTTCAAAGTGTCTAGAGATTAATTAAATGCTTCTTACTTGACTCTTCTTTTTTCACTTAGGAATTTTTCGACCTCTCAGCTAACATCATTTGAGATTACAAAATTTTTTTCTTATATAGCCACTAATTTTAAGCTATAAATACATTTGACTAAATACCGGAGTGCAATTATCGACCACTAGAATGTAATTTTTCAGCCAAATTTCTATAATTATTTCTTTTGTTTTATCCCTCGATTTCGTCACTAAGATTATCAGGCTTCTTGTCAACTCACTCTTCATTCTTTTTTCATATGAAGACTATCCATCATGTACATGTAATTTTTCTTTTGTAAAATGTGATTTTATTATCTCACAAAATGGGGGCTACACTACAATAAAGTGGTAAACAGAAAAAAGGTAAAAAAAAATAGCGAACGTTTCGGTAAAGAGCCTTCCTCGACAAACATTCAATACATTCTTTTTCGCCAATGTTTGTTATAAAAGGGTACCCAACAACTTCCTACATGGGATGCTGAAGAATTAGTAATGTTTTTAATTTTAAAAAGTTTTTGGGTCCCCGGCCCCACATGAGTGAGATTGTAAAAATTCTTTTACGCCAATTTTAGTAGACAGAGTGTACTCAACAACTTCCCAAAGTTTTATGCTTCTACCTACACGGTAAGTTGGAGAATTATTGATTTTCAATTAGTACAGAGCTTATATAAGGTAAAAAAATATTTCTCGACCTAGTTTTTTCCCCCAAGTTTTCGTTGTAAGAGGATACCCAACAACTTCCCAAAGTTTCATGCTTCTACCTAGACGTTAAGTTGGAGAATTAGTGATGAATCAGTCAGTCAGTCAGTAGGTGAGGGCTTTCCCTTTTATAATATAGATATTAAAATTGCAAATCAGTAATTCTCCTATTTCACATATAGGTAGAAGCATGAAACTTTGGACATTTTTTGAGTACACCCTTCCGACGGAAATCGCAAAAAAGAATCTTAAAACTCCCTCTCATGGGGGCCTGAGGCCCAAATATAATTTTTCTTATATTAAAATCCGACTCAGAACTAAGTCTCCTATTTCCCGTGTAAGAAGAGGCTTGAAATTTTGGGAAGTTGTTGAGTTCCCTGTCACGACCAAACTGGCGAAGTGTTTTTAAAAAAATACACATTCATGGGGGCCGGGGCCCGAAAACCATTTGAGCTATATAAAAATTAAAAATCTATAATTCTCTTTGTTGTTAGAAGTATGAAACTTTGGAAAAAAAATAAGTACATGCTTTCGATGATAATTGGTAAAAGAGAATGTTAAGTTTACCACTCATGTGGGTTGAGGCCCCAAAAATGAGCTATACAAAAATTGAAAAAAAAACATATTCTCCTATTTCCCGAGTAGGTAGACTCATGAAACGTTAGAAAGCCTATAAATACACTTTCACAATGCTATCATTTTAAATCATATTTAAAATATCCCTTTTTGGGGGGCCTGGGGCCCAAATTTTTTTTTAAAATGCATATCACTAATTCTACCACAATCATAAGGACCGGAGCCCAAAAAACATTTTTCATTCTTATATGAGCTATATACAAATTGAAAATGAATCATTCTCCTATTTTCCGTGTAGGTAGAAGCATGAAACTTTGGAAGATTTTCAACTATAAGCTCCCGTCGAAAATTATCAAATAGAATGGTAAAATTCCCTCTAACTGGGGGCCGGGGGCCCAAATATATATTTTTTTAATGTTAAAATCCAACTCATCAATAGTTCTCCAATTTTCCGTTTGGGTAGGAGCATGAAACTTTGGTTAATTGCTAAGTACACTCTCACATATAAAAACATAAAATCTCCAATTCTCTCTTTCCCCATGTACTTAGAAGCATGAAATTTTTATAAGTTTTTGAGTACAATCTCCCGATGAAATTTGACGAAAGAGAATGGTAAATTCCCACTCATAAGGGGCCGGGGAAAAAATATATAATTTTTCTAATATTAAAAACGGACTCATCACAAATTCCACAATTCATCGTGTAGGTAAAAACATTAACCTTTTGGAAGTTGTTGGGTACCCTCTCACGAAAATTGGCCTAAAGTAATTTTGAAATGCACACTCATGAGGGTCGGGGTCCAATAAACGTGTTAATTTCCTTATATGTGCTAAAAATTGAAAATCACCAATCCCCCTATTTCCCGAATAGGCAAATGCGTGAAACTTTGGTTGTTTGTTAAATACACTTCCACGATGATAGCAGGTGATCAATTTTTTAAAATATCACTTGCTGGGCCCAAATATAGCTTTTTAATGCACTCACGCACTCATAACTAATTCTCCAACTTCCCACAGCAAAGCACGGATAAATTGCTAGTCGTATATATATGCGACATAACAACTATTTTGGATTCTTTGATTGACGTGCGATGCGTATTTAAAAGACCATGCATTTAGATAACTTTTCGTAAATAAAGAATATATAGTCATAATTTGTTTTTTTACAGGTTTAAAAAAAATATTTTAAAATGCTTAATTTAGATGTAACAGTTGGTAACTTTCGTTCATGTTGTATAATGTGAATTCCAAATTATAACGTTTTAAAAACTATAAAATAAATTTGCTAAATAAATAACATAGACATTTATAACGAAGAGAAATAGCTTGATTTTTTGGGAACGAAAAGGAGTACAAAATGTTAAATACAGACTATTTTCAAAACCTCGGACAGTTTTAAAAATAAATATTGAAAGAAATCAATTTATTATTTTGTTGTTTTTTTTATTTTGAGATCTGAGAATATCTACGACTTACGCCTTTATGACTTGAGAAGAAGTATAACTGATTTCTTTAACAGGCGTGGAATAACTTTTGAATATTTTTAGTTCATATTTTTAAAAAAATGAAACTTCAAAAAAAAAAAGTCATATTCAGAATTGTTTGAGTGCTTGCTTACACATTGAGAATCAACAACAAAAACATTTTGAGAAGTTTGCAACATGCCTAAAAAACATTTAACCACTAAAAAACCTCTTGATTCTATGTATTATTTACTAATCACTGAAAGCTTTTCTTTTTTTGGCTAGTTCCCATTGCATTTAATTAGTAAAAAGCTGTAAGTACATCGTAGGCAAAGTCAAGTTATGTGTAAACAGAATACATCTTATAATCCTCAGCGGCTCCTACATCTAATTATTTGAACATCGTCATCCCAGTAATTGTTGCCTTCCTGGTTCTCCTGATTGCCATCTGCTCCTTAATCTTCTGTGTGTGCCGTCGGTAAGCTATACTCTTCAGGCTTCGGCTATTTATAGATATGATATGTATTTGGCTTCCTGCTTTTTTTTTGGTCATCGTTCTAACAAATTCAAAAGGCGAAAGATAATTTTGTTTTTTATGTCCGTCAAATCGCCTTCAATTTTTCGTTTTGTTTTCGTTAGATTTTTGTTTGCATGTGTGCAAAGTAATAACAAATATGGTATGCAAAGTTGGATAGCATCAATTTTCGCGCGGTAATTCTAAGCTGCTTAGTGGTATCAGTCAGATATCTTCGTGGTTAGCTGCCGCGCAGCTGAAAGAGACACTTGATGGCGTTACATATCTTGCCTACAGTAAAAAAAATAGTCCAATTATTAACTAAAATAACACAGTAGGAAAATATTGCATAAACACCAACAAAAAAATATATAAATAAATTAATTATTTTTAAAAACACGTGTACTATCAATTAAATTAAGTTATTATTTTATTATTTTATATATTCAAGCTTTTTGGAGAATGGAATTAATCTAATCCAAATTAAAATTATTTGTTTCAAAAGAAATTCCCGGTTCCAAGTTTGGAAACAAGGGGGACGAGAAAGGGAACTTTGCAAAAGAGAAGATGATTCAAATGATACTGTAAATACTGATGAAATGTTGGTCAGTACATTATTTGATAACAAGCTTTTGTGTTGTTTTTTTTTTTTTTTTTTTTTTTTTTTTTTGTCTTTTTTATTTGAATTTTTTAATTTAATTTTTTTTTTCGTTTTCTTTGCATTGGTCAAACACTTTAAAAAATCCTTTATAGTATCTCGTGGCGTGTGCTTGATGCCTTGACTGATATTATCTCTATGTACAATGTTAATTTTTGTGCTAGATCGTTTCAGTGCGTATTATATTAAACAACATTTTTTAAAATCTTTTCTATCGCGTGGTGTCTTGCATATTATATTAACGATACTTTTGTAAAATATATTCCCGAGCTGTAAATGTAAATAATAGTTAAAGCTAGTCTGTCTCACGTTGCGCACTATATTAAACATGTTTTAAAAGCCTTTCCCCTGATCAAATCGAGATAAAATTTAGCAGGCAGATTGTAGTAATTTGTTTTCAAAACTAGAAATACTTTATTTATGAGAAATAATTTCAATTTTAGATTTTTTGCTTTTGAAATGAAAATAATTATAGTTCTGTCTATTTATTATATTATTTATAGTTAAAAACTTTGTTTTTTGCGGCTTTTTAGCGCATTTTCGAGATGTCGAAATCGCTATTGCACCCGTTTTGTCCGTCCGTCCGTCATCACCCTTGATCACAGCATCCATAAGTCCTAGACCCATGATGTATATATGTTTTTTGTATGCCCTGACCTGCCATTTGTGCATCAACACTCAGTTACTCGATCCGTTTAAAAACCCCGTTAAAACTACCAAAAAATATTTCGAATCGAGAGGTAACACTAGCGCAGGGAACGGCCGCCATTGCCGGAAGTCGAATGCATCATTCTTCAAGCATTGAAGAGTGGTGCGAAAGGGTGCAAAAGAATTAGTTGTTTTTTTTTAGTTGACGTCATTAGAATATGTGTAAAAGTTTAGAGAGTTTTACGTCATCATTTGTGGTGACTTGTAGTTGGATTAAAGAGAAAATATTTTTTTTTTTAAATGTAAAGAAATGACTTTTAAATAAAAAAATGTCAGGTATATTCATTACACAAGAAAATTCATAAAAATATGTCTAAAATCTAAACACAATTACTGATAACTACATAATTCTGATATCTAACATAAGTACAGATACATAATACGAAAATGCGCTAACACGTCCTGAATTCCAATAGGTACCAGGCTTAACATGATTTTTTTAAAATTCGAACCTTTTTTTCTTCAATGGCTAATAAGTTTACATATAGTTTAAAAATCGCTTGTAACTTTGAACAATAACTTAGTGGTGTTTTTTTTTTAATTTATTTTAAACCTTAACAGTATGGCTATGTATATATGGCCTTATTCGTATCGCACATATAAATTAACAGTGAAAGAATTTGGGATTAAAATAAGCCCAGGATTTGACTGTGGACAAATGTATTTCTCTCTTTTAAATTAATCAACCCTTATAGCACTGGGACGAGGAAGGGAATATTTAAAGAATGTGTTTATTTTCATCATGACAATTTGTTGCCATTTTAAAACTCGATAACTAAAAAACTCAATACAACTTAATGAAATTGTTACGACGAATCTGATGAATTTTCCACATCCTTAGAATCCAAATTACAATACAGTCTCCGCCCCTGTCGCTCAGGGCGCGATGAGAGGCCATAGTCCAGGCCATACCACTGATGATAACTACGCTGATATTTCCCACGGTACCAAGGCCTACAACTCCGACCCGGTAGTAACATACAAAAAACCTGACAAGACGATGAAAAACCCAACTCTTACGACTACAGCGGAGCCTTCGTCTAGGAATTGTGGCGAGGAGGCCTCCGATGTCGACTTGGGGGTCACGTATGCTACAGTGAACAAGGTCAAGAAGGTGGCAGCTACGGCATCAAGTGGGTAGGTCGTCTCTTTAAATAGTTTATCAGAAGAACAGCTATGGTTATTAATGCCTTACGGAGAGAACACACATTTTTTCGGTCCATCATTACTTCTCCCCAACATCACCTGCTTGCAATTATAACACTTCAATATCGTATTTATTGCATTATATGCCCCCTGATTTTTAATGCGTCTTTCTCATTTCAATAATCTTGATTATTTCTAATGTTCTTTAACAGATTACCCATTTTTAATCCCGTTGAAATACTTTTACTTTAAATTTATAAAATATTTGTATGCTTTAATAGAACACTGCGAATAATTTTAAAATATCATAAATTAAGAAGCAGCCTCCTCAAAAGCCTACTTTAATGTATGAATCACACCATAATAATGTATATCCTATATACATTGCGCATAACCACGTCTGTAACCTGTATGTCCAATAACTCTTGATTTAAAAAATAAATAAATTGAAAATCATAATTATTTTGCTTTTGAGATCTACAGGGCGTTTGGTGTTTCTCGCTGTAAAATATTAAGTGACGTGACATTTGAGTTTATATTTTAATTTCTGAAAAGGGAATGCAGTAAAAAATAAAAAGCCGTTGTTTATTTGATGTGCTTTATTATTATTTCAAAAATCATATAATAATAAATAACCAAAGGTATTTGTGTGAATAAGTATGTGCGCGAGTGTTTTCATATGTGAGTGTATATGTGTGTCTGCATGTGAGTGTGTGTTTGTACTATATATTGTGAGCAAAACTTTATGAAACGGGTTTTCTTTTAAACCTACTATGACATGCCTTTAACACGACAATGCAATATAGTTCTACAATAATAAAGCGATTATTTTAGGACGATGGCTTTCATAGATCTGCAAAGTAAAAGAGAAAATAACGATTGAAAAGAACTTTCCGGGTCACCCTAAAAATATGTATTTTAATATATAGCAAAATATGCACTGTTTTATAATTTGGGTTGATTCTTGTCACATTTACTTTTATATTTATGGACCATGTGTGACCTTTTGAAGTGTACTTTTAAATGATAATGGTAGGCGTCAATGGCATCATCCGAACATGTTTGGAACGCTATCTTATTAGCAACTTTTAAAATTCTTTTAAGCATAACGAGGCTTAGCTTTTTGTTTAAATTTTAATTGATATATTTGCGATATATCTACAGGAATATATGAAAAATTTTAAACAATACTTAAATATAAAATTGTGTATATCTACGTATATTATCAGAAATATCAGCGCAATAATGTGTCTTCTGTAGAAAAAATTCTAACAACTAACACTATGGCAAGTTGAAATAATTGTTGATAAAACAGTCAATTTTCTACAAGCTAATTTCAACATTAAATTGTATATGAAAATTTTATAATTAGAAAAATGGGCATGGAACAGCGTGTGGTTCATGAAGCAAATCTTTAAAAAAGGCAAAGAAAAAAATCCGTTTATTTTTATTACACATGTATCTGTGAATGCGTGCTTCGTCACTTCTTTAATACTTCTTCGTTAATATGTTTAAGCATAGCTTGGGTAGAGATTTTAGAATAAATTTTAAGTGTTATCCTTGCAAAAAAAAATTAGAAATGTATGAATAAATGATTTGTAGGTAGACGATTTATCAACCTTACACCTGCGAATATTTTCGTATCGAGCATCGGAAGCCATTGTTATATGGGCAATTAACAACATTCAGTTGGCTAAAATTAAATATATAAATAAAAACATTCTCACTTAGCGGTGTATAAGCGTTTCATAGACTAATTATCGGATTTAAAAAAATTAAATTGTGGTACATTTGAGAAAAATATTTGAAGGGTGATTTTTATTGGTAGGGGCAGGAGTTAAGGATATCGCCCAACCCATGGTGGCAACAACACTTTTGCATCATCACCGTTAATATCCTTATTGGAAAACTTGAGCTAAACCAACAGAAGCCCAAGCCTTACAATTCAATGTGCGTCTTTTCCACAAATAAACGTCATTTCCCCTTCCCATAGGAATCAATATTCACATACATGTAATGTCGCTAAATGAAAGCATATCTTATTTATTATGAAATAATGTTATGCATAAAGTGTTGAGAAATGGATGGTGGGAAGAGCGTTTACTTTGAACAAAATGAATCATCTGAAAACCTATTTAAGGGGACACTAAGTTTTAAACGTACACTTTACATAATATTTTGTATAATTTTAGAACGATGTAGGGGCATGACATACGCCACTGGTAATATTTGTAATGATGTATAAAGTGTAAATATATTTAGTGTAAAGAAATATTACGGATATTACGACTTAAATATAAGATAAAGCTTCGGTAGTGCATCGAAGACGTACAGCACCGATAAACAATACTGTTACAGTTGAAAGGATTTTTATACAAAAAGATGATTATAAATGCAGTGTTCTTTAAAACTATATCAACTTCTATGAAAATTCTAACTTTACACATCTTGATCTAAGATCTGCTGCCTACTTAGTATATGTTATATAAAAGACTGTACAATAAGATTTTATTATATATGGTAAAAAAGATACTATGAAAAAAATAAAAGATTCAACATAAATACAATGAAATGAAATCAGTTCATTTTGATTACACAGTAGCTGCCAATGCGTGCTTGATAGATAATGAAGGAAGATAACGGGAAGTCATTGAATATGAATTTAAAATTTTCAATGAGAGGATAAATCTCTCAACATATTTTTTTTAAAGTTTAGGTTGCTATTTACGTTGTTTCATGCGTAAAGAAAATGAGCCTTTGCTCATTAGAATTTGTTTTTTCTTGAACAACAGTTAGACTATAAAGAGCGTTAAAAAATCACAATGCTAAATATTTTCCCGATTACCCAAGTCATATTTTAGTACGAACGGTGTTATTGTCTCGCAATCGAAATTTGATAATGCTTTTATACTTATCTGGATTGATAAAAAAAAATTAGGATTTATTTGACACTTAAATATATATATACATGTGTGTGTGTGTATATATATATATATATATATAATATGTTTAAGGTCCATCAAAAATTAAATGTGCATTGAAAAGGCCAGGACACTACAGCTTGCCTCTTAAACAATGCTATTCAAAAGCATTTTCTAAACATGTAGATCTATATTTTTTTAATGGAACCTATTTTTATTTTTAAAAAAGTTGAATCCCTTTCATAATGATTTTATGTTATATAAAAAAGTGTAGTGTCAATATAATATTAGTAAGATGAGTAATGTTTAAAAAGAAAATGTTGAAATAATAAATGAATGTTTCAATACATATAAATACATGGTTCCTAACAGCTACTCATTCTGTCACTTCATTGCAACAGTTTTATAAATTATTCAAATTTTTTAAAAAAAGAAAAAAAAAGAAAAGAAAAAAAACGAAAAAAAAAACAAGACGAGTATTCAATCGTCGAAAAATGAAATGCATCTTTAGGATTTTATCTACGAATTCCAATGGTTGACTTAAAATTTGAATTAAGTTGCCACACAATTGTTTTCTTGTTGTAATCATCCTATTTTAAACAGATGCCTAAGATTACCTTTAGGGATCTCCCTAAATTTTTTAGTGTTTTTTAAAAATATTTTATAAATTTTATTTAAAATTTTTTGGGCAAAAAGCTTGTTTTATAATGTTGTAGTTTGTTCCTATATTATATGGTAAAGACTTGATGAAATTGGCATTGATTGAAACACCATTACATAAAAGGACTATTCATTCATTCAATTAATTTTAATATTTCTGTTAATTTATTGTTTTTTTAATTAATTTTTTTAACTTCATTTTTCCAAGCATAACCGCATTAAAATTGTATAAAATTGTGATCTTAGGTTTTATATAATACAATATATTTTGACTTTAATAGCGTTAAGTACAAATGGTCTGTAGTAAGAATGCAAACAATTTGTAATACTTCATCTTTCCAGCTCTAACAATGAGGTTCCAACTCTTATTCAAGCTGGTGGCGAGTACTCGCATCTAAGTGATTTTCAAAAGAAGAAGAAAAACGAAAACGTCTACAATTGCTAAGAACCCAATGAGACACAAGTTTTCTAACACAAACACACCTAGCTGCTGATAATGAAAGGTTACAGAACGAGAACAGCGTCAACTAAAAATTTTCATTGGTCAAGGATAATTTCCTTGTAATAACATCCATTACGGAGAGGAAAAAAAGATGACCATCTATTGCCATTTGGTATAACCTTACACACATATACACTAACAATACTATGACATATTTTTATAGATTTTAAACTCTTTAATTTCACAAATGAAATGGCACTACCAATAAATAAGATACATAAAAAGTAACGATATATAGCGGGCTTACTTGAAAGGTTATTTACAAAGTTTTCTTTTAATAGCATTGATATATGTATATAGCTTTATTATTTTTATTTATTTATTTATTTACCCTTTGGTGTTAAGTAATAAATCTTTTATTTCATGTGGATATGATAGACTATATATGTCCCTACAATTTAAAACAAATCCTAAAAATAAAGACGCCATTTTGACGAATGTCTCAGAATATCTATATAATAATGCGCCTAAGCGCGTCCCTCAGTCAGAAGCCCCTATACCACGCAACTCTTGATTACTTTTTT
>MUZC01002076.1:2823-13160 GCA_002072015.1 Radix auricularia | reverse complement strand
GTCCGTCCGTCCGTCTGTCATCACCCTAGATCTCAGCATCCATAAGTCCTAGACCCATGATGTATATATGTTTTTTGTATGTCCTGACCTGCCATTTGTGCATCAACACTCAGTTACTCGATCCGTTAAAAAACCCCGTTAAAACTACCAAAAAACATTGCGAATCGAGAGATAACACTGGCGCAGGCAACGGCCGCCATTGCCGGAAGTCTTAGTATTATCAAAAGTATTAGGTTTTTTTTGTTGACTTCATTAGAATATGTGTAAAAGTTTAGAGAGTTTTACGTCATCATTTGTGGTGACTTCAATCAAGATCTTAGCGGCCCAGGGGCAGAAATTGAAAACTTTTTCGAAACAAGCTTCAACATTCAACTACTTTCACCAAGATTGGCAACTACGATCTATCAAACAACAATTGACGGAGTATTTGGGCGATTAGCTGATTACAATTTAGAATGTTTCATTTATGAGTCCTATTTCATGACTACCGCCCCGGGTGACACCAACCCTAGCGACGCCCCTGGGTAAACATATTTGAATTCTGATGTTGTTAATTTACAAAGGGGCCGTCCAAATATTATGTCACGCTGTTTTTGACCATTTTTAACTTCACTTCCCCTGTCACAAATTTTGACCCCCCTCTCCCTCTTAACGTTCGTCACACTTTGCAACTAAAAATTTTTTAAAACAAAGTAATTCAAATTTAATGTAAAACAATGTGACGTCACACATGGCCGGACCCATCCCACAAACTGTCACATTCTCTTACACCCTTTTCCTTCCAGAGTATGACGTACTTTATTGACAGCCTTAAATATATAGTTCACATTAAAACTGAATTCCTAAATTCTTACTTAGATTTGAATTTGAATCATTCAGCTTTAATTCTCAAAATTTGAGTGCAGTTTTATTTTGGTTTATTTTGTTTAGATGTAAAATTTATATGAGCTGGTAATATTTTGGGGATGTCAGATAAGTGAATCACATGATTATCAAATTTGCTAAATGAAGAAGTTATTTGACACTCATTTTTAATAGCATCTTATAATCATTCATAAAAATTCAGGTATAAATATGATGTTTTTTTTTTTTAAATTCTAATCCTAATTCTAGTAGGTATTAAAAGTTTAGTCCATTGTAAAGAAAGATTTAGGATTTAGCCATGTAACATATGTTATTTCTAATTAACTTGGATCACTTAATAATTGGAAACAATTGTATTGCAGTTTGAAAGAATGGAGGTTAGATGTGCATGGAACCTTGCCTGAAGATCTCAAGAAGAGAGGGGTAAGTTATGGATCTTTTCAGAACTGTGTCATTTATCACAATGTCAACAAGTTATTGAGACCTATTTAATGTGCAGTTGTAAATTGGTAGTAAAATAATAAATTCTCCATTGGCTTTTCTATGAATTATATTGAATTAGGCATCAGTAGAAGAGTAGATGATAAAGTACATCTATCAACATTGGTTGAAAAGGTTTGAATGAACCTACGATTTTAACATGTAAATGTAAGAAAACTTATAAAATGAGATTTTTGCAATGGTTGTAAAGTCTTAGATATACAGACGCTCCTTCTATGCAGAAGGTAATTGTGTCCACAGACCATGACAGATGATCTGTTGGCAAGTGATGCAGCGGTTACAGGCCACGGCTATAAGGGTTCCACGCATTACCCAGCCGCTTAACTATTGTCTAGTTAGGTAGCCATTTGGAGCTGGGTGACTCGGGGACTCCTCAGGCCCGGGAACAATTCCTCACCTTCACGTGGATTCGAACTCGTGACCATCGGTACGCCAGTCGAGCACGCTACCACTCGAATTATGATGTTGTTAATTTACAAAGGGGCCGTCCAAATATTATGTCACGCTGTTTTTTACACACCCTATATTCTGGATAAACTAAAATACAACAGCACAGTTGTTCTTTGTGGATGCATTTTATGACATCACATTAATTTTTAGTTTTTAGAATGATATAAAGCATTTAGTTTTACTTATTTCTAGGGCTGCGGAAATTTAAGATTAATTTATCGATTAATCATTAAAAAATTATATTGATTAAATACCGATTAAGATAATTTTAACTGATAAAATTTCTATAAAAATTTATGAAAATATTTATATACATATATTTTTTAATTTATTTAAAAAATAATTAGTAATCAATATAATAGCCCAGATCGCAGGATCTGTATCCCTGAGGAACACAGTATAACAGTCCATAACAGTTAGAAAAGTTCAAAGTATTATGTTTCTATGTCTTTGAGACAGGCGAAATAACTCAATAAAAAATGCCAATTACCTGTTTTGTTACTTCCCTTGAAATCGTTTGGCTTAAATCGAAATTAAGGATTAATTCATGAAATTGTTATTTTTCAAAAGTTAACGATTAAATTTAAATTAAGCGTTCCCGGCCCTATTTATTTCCCTTTTGTTATCAAATTAAGTGTTTAATACTAGTGGAAAATATAATACAAAATTTTTGTTTCTTTTTAACAGGTGGATGACCCAAGCATTCTCCCTAGCTACCACTTCAGGGATGACGCCCTGTTGCTTTACAATGCTATAAGCAAATATGTTCAAGCTTATATTGACCTCTATTACCGTAAGTTAGCTCCGCTAGCACAAAAATAATCAGCACTGTTAGATGAATATCAAAAATTAACCTTACAATGAATAACTGTTATAGGCCCTATGATTAAACGAGTTTCCATTTTTCTCACGAATTAATGAATGCTTTGTTCTATAGTGCTGACATCATCTATTCAAGTACCACATACTCTTTGTGGTCTGATGATCAACAACTTTATCAAATAAAAAGTCTTCTTATACATGCATCAGTGACTTCCCCTGTTCTGATTTCTGTGCCATTTATATTTTCTTTTGTACCCAGCAACCTCTCAGCATTTGAAAGATGATGAAGAAATCCAAAACTTGGCCAAAGAGCTTTTTAAAGAAAGAAACTTTTCTCAGGGTGGAGTAGGAGTGTTGGTGAGCCTAACAACAACTTTCTATTTTAATAACAGAGTTTGAAGAAAAATTTTATCAACAGAAAAAAGTTATAGAAAATTATATTTTTCTACAAATTTAAAACTCACAATTTAAGCATTGGAAATGAAAAAAAAAAGTGTTTCTGAAAATGTACTAAACATGTTTTTATTACAAACTTTTTCGATTTTACTATGTGGCGTACAGGGAGTTCCAGGGAATGGCACCATTACCACAAAAGATGAACTCCAACAAATTGCTACTTTTGTCATCTACACCAGCAGTGTGGGTCATGCTTCCGTAAACTTTGCACAGTATGATGAATATGGATTCCCACCAAATTATCCCACCATGATGTTAGGCGAACCCCCAACAGATGTCGTAAGTATCCATACAAAGAAATGTTTCTCTTGGAAAATGCACTTTTTAAATTCAAATAATTTATGTCTCGTATGGTATAGTCTGCTGAAAAGAGTAATAAATTCAAATGAAACTTTATTTAAATATTTCATTTTCAAGCCCATATTTATATACATTGCTCCACCATTTATTTTCTATTCATGATAGTTTTCCTTACGGAATTTTTTCTTAATAGTTGATGCCTCTGATGATACACAGGTGCACTAGAAAAAAACAATTCAAAATACCAACAATGTTTTTTATGATTAAATGACATGGGTTTTAATGTGCTCATAAAGTAAAAGAATAAATGTATAAGCTGGTATTGTACAACTGTTTTTATCTCATTAAACTTCTTGTGACCTATATTAATTGAACATCATTAACAGAACACCAAAATAACAGAGAAAGACATTCTTAAGTGTTTACCAGACAAAGCCTCAACAATAGACACAATGACCATTACCAAACTCCTCAGTACAAAAGGAATAAAAAGCTTGGGAGATTTCGAGGTGCAGTACATCTTTGATCCCAAGGCAAGGGAAATAGTTGATGAGTAAGTGATTGTAACACTTAAAACATAAACAAGTGGTTAGATCTTCTTTGAGTCTTTAACATAAGTTTGATTACATTAAATAACTTCTACAAAATTTCAAAAATATTTAGTTAAAATAACTGAGAGTGAACAAATACTTAGTAAAAAATCTAAGAATTATGTATACATCAATTCTAACATTTATAAAGAAAAAAATTAATTAATGAATTTTTTCTATATAATATTTTACTTTTCTAAAATGTAAACTTTTATTCACTAAACATTAACCCTTAAAGTTATTCTTTTTTATGCATTCATTCAAAATGATTTCAATGTTATACCTCATCAACCAGGTTCGGAAAGGATCTTCATGAAATTACTATCAAGATTGCTGAGAAGAACACAGAAAGAAATCCAACCTACCCTTACTTGGATCCCCAATTTATTCCAAACAGCATTAGTATTTAGATAAAATAATTGGTATGTTAGACAAGAAGAAAAAAAAAATTCAGACTAGAGTCTTAAGCATGTGTGTTGATGGGAAGAAAGTACAAAATAGGTCAAACCTCATGTCCTAAAAACATTCTACTATTTTATTTTTTTTGGGGTATTTATGCACAAATGTCTTTTTGCTTGTATTTAAAATGCATTTCACCTATTGCATATATTTATGAATTTTTAACTCCATGCAGCAACATTACCATACAAGTATGTTCATATATACTAAAATATATGCATTAACTTTTGTGAGGTGATCTACATTTTCAAAATTGAACACATTTAATTCACCTTTTTGTTTTTGTGGGATTTCATCTTATAAAACTTACAAACTTTGAAATGAGAAACAAACAATATCAATAATTAAGTAAACAACAACAACAAAAAAAAGCTTTATTCAAAAGAAAATCCATGTAAATTTCTGTGTAAACCAACCAAACATGCAATTCCAAAGCACTAAGTCACTAGTGACAATACTGAAGAGAAAATGGAGTCAAAATTTAAAGCAACAAAATTACAATACCACAACCATAAGAAAGTGTAAACATCAGTGTTACCTAAACTGTAATTTACCTCAGACAATGAAAGACAATTTAAATAATTGCAGTACTTATATGTAATTTAATATTTTTTGCCCACATCAATTAAAAGCAGCTACATGATTTGAACATAAAGTGGTTTAATCATTAAATATTGTGATCAATTTCTTCTTCTTCTGCGTTCTCAAAATCTTTTTGAAGGAGGATTTAGATCACAAGCCCTATATCTGTGAAGTATTGCGCTGTGGCTGTCAATTGGTTCAGTCCACCATACAGTTTATGGTGGAGGGTAGCTTCCTGGGGCCAAATGGCCGCTCAGGTGTGGAGGTACAGATGACAGTTTTGCAGCACATGTTCCGCGTTCCTTGCAGCTGTTCCTCAGGGGCACATTTCGCTTTCTCCAATTCGAAATTTGCGGAACATGTGCTGCCTAAGTTTGTTGTGGCCGTCCTTAGCCTGAATATGATGTATCGAAATTGGCGGTGGAGTTTAAAGAATGCATCGGTTTCTGGATGGTTGACTTTCAGCTCGGACCATCTTTCTGCTTCACTGCTTTTGAGAAACGCCTTTATTTCTTCGGAGTGTAGGGGTTGGTCTGTCTGGATTTGTTGCCCCCAGTTTTTGCCAGGGAGTCCGCTGTGTCATTTTCATCAAGTTCTACGTGGCCTGGGATCCATTGGAGAATGAGTTCTTTTGTTATTTTACTTAGATTCTGTATTTCTATATTGAGTGATTGATTGATCGAGTTGTTTGGGTTTTGGACAGACTGGAGCACTTTTTTTGCATCAGTGAGGATGACAATTTGGCTGTTTTTGGAGTAGGGGTGGCTTGTTAGAATTTTTGCAGCAAGTTCTAGTGCTTTTCTTTCTGCTCTAGTGTTCTCTGAGAGGCTTCCTGTGGCAGTTGCTTGTTCAAGGTGTTCTCCATTAGGCCATTCTAGAAGGATGCCGGTTCCTCCTTTTTCTGTTTTTTTTACTGAAGAGCCATTGGTGTAGACATTTATCCATGAGTTTTCAGAGTATTGATCTCTGATGTTTTTTACAGTTTCTTTCAGCATGTTTGTTGCGTAGTCAGATTTTATTCCTATGTTGCTTACATTTTCTCTGATTTTTATAGGTGGACTTGGGTCCCAGCGTGGGAAGTGGCTGTGGGGTTGGGTCGCTTCTATCATGATGTTATCAATTTTATGTTTATTATTTAGAAGTTTGGCTTCTTGGATAAAATTTGATCTATGGAGTCTTTTAGAAAAGTGGGATTTTTGCATCTTGGATTTTAGAGGGTGATGTCCTGATGCTTCCAATTTGGTGAATTGTGTTAAGGTTTTGGTTTCTCGTCTAACTTCCATAGAGCTTAGGGTAGCTAAGTCCTCTATGGCTCTAATTGGGGTAGTTTTCATTGCTCCTGTTATTATTCGTAGCCCTAGGTTTTGAACTTTGTCTATTTTTGGAGGTTCGATTTTGCTGCTGTGCCCCACACTGAGGCTCCATATTCTAGGGTAGGTCTTATATAGCTGGTGTATATTTTCTTCAGGATGGAGTGGTTTTGCGCCCCCAGTCTGAGCCAGCTAGTTTTTTTTAATCAGTGCTAGTCTTTAGGTTCCCTTTTTGTGCATTTTCTATTTGGTTTCTCCAGGTTAACCTTGGGTCAAAAGTAACTCCTAGATATGTCGGATAATAATTGTTTTCCAAGATTGTTTTGTCGAAGGTTAGTTTGACGGTATGTTGTTTGGTTGAAAGGGAGAAGATTGTGTAGGTAGTCTTTTTGGAATTTATGGACATACCCCATTTCTTAGACCATAGGTTGAGCTAGTTCAGTGCTTCTTGTAGCCTAAATTAATTTTGAAGTGCCTGTGCTAAGTAAAGCCAGATCATCAGCGTACATGCTGCCTTTTACTTTTCTAGGGATAATTTGTAGTAAGTCGTTTATGAAAATTAGAAACAGTGTGGGTGACAGAACACCTCCCTGGGGAACTCCATTTTGTATCGTAGCTGTGTTGCTTCTTTTTCCTTGCATTTCGACAAGAGCTTTGCGATTAGTTAGATATTCTGTATTCCAGCTTAACATTTTGTGGGATACTTGTATATTATGTAGCTTTAGAATAAGACCTTCTTTCCAGACCTTATCAAATGCTTTTTCTAGGTCAACCCAGACGACGGTAGTTGATTTCTTTTCCTGGAAGTCATCATCTATTTCTTGGGCTATGTAAGGTTTTTGATTTTCCGTTGATCTGCATTTCCTGAAACTTGCCTGTTCATCTGCTAGTAGATTTTCGGATTCAAGTATCCAGATCAGTCTATTGTTAACCATTCCTCCCATCAGTTTGCAGACGCAACTACTCAGACTTATTGGGCGGTAGCTGTCAAGTTGGCTTCTAGGTTTGCCATGTTTCGGTATTTGGATCATAATAGCTTTTTTCCAAATAGTTGGATTTTTTCTAGATTTCCAGCTGGCATTGTATATTTGTAGTAGTTTCTTCTTGGCCAGAGGTCCGAGGTGAGTGAGCATATCATTTGAGATCGTGTCTATTCCTGGAGCTTGTTTGGGTTTAAGGAGTTTCGTAGAATTCATGAGCTCTTTCATACTTAGGTTTGCGATAATTCCATGAGAGTGTGGTGTAGCCATTTTTGGAGCATTTTCTATTTTGTCTTTAACTTCTTTGGATCTTTGTTCGCCGATATTACCTACGTCACTTAAGTGGTTTATAAATTTTTGAGCAGCTTCACGGCCTCTGAGATTTTTTTGTCTGCTTCTAAGACTATTGGAGAACATTGGTTTTCCTCTTGGTTAAGACTTTTTGTAATTTTCCAAAGTTTCTGTCCATCTCTGTCCACATTTAGTTGTTCTGTTTTTTCGTGTCAGCTTTTTCTTATAGAAGAGAGATATTCCTTTCTGAAGATTGCCTTTGCGGCTTTTAGTTGGATGTTGTTTTCTTCTGTTGTGGATTTTTCTGCTAGATTTCTTGCCAATATGGTATCGTTGTGAAGTTATTCTAAATTTTGAGACCAGTTTGGTATGTAATTTATTCTGGCTCCCCTGGTGATAGATTTCTTAGCTGCTTTGATGAGAACTCAAGAGAAATCTGAGTAGGATTTGTTTACCCGGATTGTTTTGCAGTTGACATTTGTCACATATTCATCTGTTAAGCAGGCAAAAAGATCCCAGTTTGCTTTTTTGTAATTCCATCTGGGGAGGGTGGAGTTGCCTAAGGGCAATTGAGTGGTTTCTATGTGGATGATAAATGGTCTATGGTCACTAGTAGCTAGTTGGTCTACGAATTCTCTTTTATTTCCTTTGGATAATTTGTTTGCAGCAAAGGCTAAGCCTGGAGTTGATGTTATCTTCCATACTCTGGAGTAGGAGGTGGGAGTGTCTTCTGGTTGGTTTAGGAGAATTAGTCTGTTTTCAGTGTGCCATTCCTCAACTTCTTCTCCTCTGTGTATCCCCAGCTCTGGGCATGGCTGTTCATGTCACCCAGTATTAGGTATTCTTCATTGTTTAGGATTTGAATTCTTTCGAGTTCTAGTTCTTTGTCTGGGGGGGGGGTGATCAATATTTTAAAGAATTATGAGTGTCAACATTTAATCAACTTTACCTGCTAATGTAATTAGTTTAACAGTTATTTGAAAAATGGCTGTAATCATATGTTCATAATTTATTTTAATTTTCTATAATGATGTATACATTTTGTTTTGCATCTTATGATGAAACACCTGTATGACCAATTACTTACAAACTGTTCAATTTTAAGGCCACATTTAATCTGTGGTACAACATTTCAAAAAAATCCTTGCATAAATAGAAAATGTATGGTGGCCTGATAACTCAATTATTTTGTAAAATAATTCCCTAATTAAGCCAACACACCAAGACCAAAAGTTTGACAAACTATAATTACATGGATTGTTATATGGTGCACATTAATAAAAACAACTTTTTTTTTTAAAAAAAGGATTTCATTTTCGCCATTATATTAAGTACACTGCCAGCTTTTAATTTTTTACTATATTTATGAAGAAGTAACTTTAACGCCTTAGAGAGAGATAGAGAGAGAGAGAGAGTGTGAGAGAGAGAGAGAGAGAGAGAGAGAAAGACAGAGATATGATTTTTAAAGTTAATTAGATTCTTAATCTTTAGGTCTTTTGTGTTAATTAAAATAAGTTTGTCACTTGTCATTGTCTTCAGAAATTTAAGACATTGATATAAAAAGATAATGTTATAGTAAATTTTACTCTTATACAGAAGATTATAGCTCCCTAAGCATATTAATGAATTTATTGTAATAATTTTTTGCATAAATCACAGTTAAACATTTGAATCTGTTATAAAGTCAGACATTGAGTCAGACATTGTAATTTTCCAAAGTTTCTGTCCATCTCTGTCCACATTTAGTCAGACATTGAGTTCATATTTGTTTACATGTATTTTTAAAGTGATGTTTGGATAATACAAGACAGGTGAGGGGGAAATAGTCACAAAATATTTTGACTTTAATCTGATGTCAACAACATTTTTTAAGACACATATATCTTATCTTGTATGTTACAGACGCTCCTACTATAAAAAAGATTATTGCATCCTACGTTTATCTATGGTTTGTGTTTAGTCCTGTATTCTTAGTAGAATTTTAAATGATGATAAAGTGTTGGCTTTCCTGGTTTCTTCAGGAAACCCATCGCACGCCCGAATTCCAGACGGGAAGAAAGAAAAGTTGTATGTGTTTGTTCTTGCATACTGAATAAGAAAAGTGTTTTTATCCTTATGTCTATTTGAGGGTTGTATTAAATTATCTTTGTGTTGTATTTCTAAATTAGAATTAATTGCTTTATGTATAATTACTAATTTACTCTTGGTTCTTCTATCCTCTAGTGTTTCAAGGTTTAATGATTTAACTAATGGTGTTACTCTTGTGAGTTTTGAATATTCTCCAGTAATGAATCTGGCAGCTCTTTTTTTTGAATTTGTTCTAGTTTATAAATGTTTTCTTTGGTGGATGGGTCCCAAATAGAAGATGCATATTCTAGTATAGGTCTCACCAGGGTGAGGTAGCATTTTAGTTTTATATCTTTCTTATATTTGTAAAAGTTTCTTTTTATAAAACCTAATGTTAAGTTTGACTTTTTAATAACCTCACTGACATGGGGATTCCAAGATAGTTTCTCATTTATTATACTCCTAAGTATTTTGTATCTTTAGTTTGGGTTAGTTCTTTTTCATGAGAGTAATATTTTGAATTTATTCGTTTCTTTTTCTTTGCTACTCTAAGCAGTTGACTTTTTTCTGGGTGGAGGGACATTTTTTATTAGTATAAAACATAATTTGGTGCATACTTTCTTTATATATATATAAATATATATATATTTATATTTATATATATA
>MUZC01002072.1:7372-18738 GCA_002072015.1 Radix auricularia | reverse complement strand
GTATACTGTACATAGAATTTATAATTATCTGGCTTGTATCAACGGATCTATTGAATGTTGTTGAAATCAAAAGTATACTGTACATAGAATTTATAATTATTTGGCTTGTATCGACGTATCTATTGAATGTTGTTGAAATCAAAAGTATACTGCACCTGTATATTTAATTATTTGGCTTGTTTTCACGAATGTATTACATGTTGTTTTAAATTAAAAGTATACTATACCTTAAGTTTATAATTATATTGCTTGTATTCAAGAATCTATTCACTTTAAAAAGTTTATTGAATGCACTATTAGTTACCTACTAACAATATCAGCATTACTTACGTACTAACAATATCAACATTAGTTACCTACTAACAATATCAACATTAGTTACATACTAACAATATCAACATTAGTTACGTACTAACAATATCAACATTAGTTACCTACTAACAATATCAACATTAGCTACCTACTAAAAATATCAGCAATAGTTACCTACTAACAATGGCAACGCTCTTTATATAATTGAATCCAGATGATTATTCAGTCAAATGAATCACGGCAACAAATGTTTAATCTCCCAGCAACAAATGTTTAATCTCCCAGCAACAAAAGTTTAATTTCACAACAACAAATGTTTAATCTCCCAGCAACAAATGTTTAATTTCACAACAACAAATGTTTCATCTCCCAACAAAAAATGTTTAATCTCCCAGCAACAAATATTTAATCTTCCAGCAACAAATGTATCATCTCCCAACAAAAAATGTTTAATCTCCCAGCAACAAATGTTCAATCTCACTGCAACAAATGTTTAATCTCCCAGCAACAAATGTTTAATCTCCCAGCAACAAATGTTTAATCTCCCATCAAAAAAGTTTAATCTCTTAACAACAAATGTTTAATCTCCCAGTAACAAATGTTTAATCTCCTAGCAACAAATGTTTAATCTCCCAGCATAAAAGGTTTAATCTCCCAGCAACAAATGTGTAATCTCCCTGCAAAAAATGTTTAATCTCTCAGCAACAAATATTTAATCTCCCAGCAACAAATGTTTAATCTCCCAACAAAAAATGTTTAATCTCCCAGCAACAAATGTTTAATCTTCCAGTAACAAATGTTTCATCTCCCAACAAAAAATGTTTAATCTCCAAGCAACAAATGTTTAATCTCCCTGCAACAAATGGTTAATCTCCCAGCAACAAATGTGTATTCTCCCAGCAACAAATGTTTAATCTCCCAGCAAAAAATGTTTAATCTCCCAGCAACAAATGTTTAATCTCCCAGCAACAAATGTTTAATCTTCCAGTAACAAATGTTTAATCTCCGAGCAAAAAAGGTTTAATCTCCCAGCAAAAAAGGTTTAATCTCCCAGCAAAAAAGGTTTAATCTCCCAGCAAAAAAGGTTTAATCTCCCTGCAAAAAAGGTTTTATCTCCCAGCAAAAAAAGTTTAATCTCTCAACAACAAATGTTTAATCTCCCAGCAACAAATGTTTAATCTCCCAGTAACAAATGTTTAATCTCCTAGCAACAAATGTTTAATCTCCCAGCAAAAAAGGTTTAATCTCCCAGCAACAAATGTGTAATCTCCCAGCAAAAAATGTTTAATCTCCCTGCAAAAAATGTTTAATCTCCCAGCAACAAATGTTTAATTTCCCAACAAGGAAATACAGTTGATAGGAAAATTCCTAATGGTAAATTAGTCATCAACTATTAAACTTAAACTAAAATAATTACAACTTCACTGTTCCCATTTTATATCATTAATTCAAGACGCGCTGTCTATAATGGCCTCCTACACCTATAGATGACTTATATCAATTCGTGAAACTATGAAGTTTATTAATTTTGATAGTGTGTTGGTGTTCATTGCTTGATCAGGCAACACATTTTGATAGTGTGTTGGTGTTCATTGCTTGATCAGGCAACACATTTTGATAGTGTGTTGGTGTCCATTGCTAGATCTGGCGACAAATTTTGAATATGATTCCAGACAGCAAGAAGGATAATTTGTATGTGTAACGGGACGAGCGCAGTTTGTTGTAATGTTTAATATTTATTCACTTAGACTTATGGATGCTTTATATAAATATATAAAAATACATACATTTTTTGGGTGCATTTCCAGGTTATAATTTAATGCCTTTAGTTTTTTTTTACGACTTAGCTATTTGTTCCTCTATCATTCTAAGCCTAGTCACGTGACCTAGAGAGTGGAGCAGTTATATGTGTACACATGTTTTGACATGGTTGACATAGACTTGATATCTCTAATAAAAGATCTTACAAATTTTTACATACATTTATTCAATACTGTATCTAGCATGTGTTACATATTTAAATAACATTACACAATATTTTAGCATAAAAAATATACTCTTAAATTAATGTTCATATAATTGATTGTTATATAAAAGTAGTAACTTTCTAGATAAGGGATGACGGACCTATTACATACTTGACACAGTTGGCACGCATCAATTCATTACCGGGCATGCGTTACACAATGGGAACGCACCACTTCATGNGGAGAAAAATATGAGTGGGGGAAATTCAGAAGATGTTGTTCTATCTTTAGAGCAAGAAGTAAAGCGATAGTTTTTTATCCATAGATATAATTATAAACGAAAATAAAAGAACGCGGGGATGACTTACATGCCCTTGTAAGAAAATATTCGTGTATAATACCATCTAACCTAATAAATGAAGAATCTGAACATAATTTTTTTTTATTTATTTACATTGATTAAGAATTGTTTGAGATCAAAAGAGAAAGGATTTAAGTTTTTGTGACAGTACACAAGACCGTCTTAAAAATTGCGGGACCCCATGCGGCTTAGTATGCAAAAAGAATTGCAAGGGCCCCAGTTTGGGTAGGGGTTGAGGTATTTATAAGGATAATACTTGTAAATTAAGACAGGTTGGGCATATGAAAGCGCGGGTCCCACTGCGACAGCATAGGTTGCAGGAGCCTAAGACAAACCCTGGTTATACCTACAGTACAAGAAGAAGCATGATGTTTTTTAAAAATCAATTTTCTTGTGGGCTTCAAAACAATTATCTTGTATTTGTGTATTGTGTATTTATAGATATATCAGCTTATACGGCCTTTTTGTTACTGCTTACATAAATAGGGCATGCAATGGTAAAAGTGTTCACCACCTTATAATGTGTACTTTGTTTCAATTACAATTATTTATTAATGTTTATTAATTTATAAAACCATCATATGATTGACTCAAGGGGCCTTCCATTAATGACGTCACGTGATTTCGGCTGATTTTTCATCCCCTACCCCAAGGAGCCTTAATTACAAACCTCCTCGCCCTACCCCCTCCCCTCCCCCCATACAAGCTGTAATTTCTGATTGAAAATGAGCATGTGTAAAATATTTTTTTTCATTATATAAATATGTCTTTAGTGTAAGGCTGCACTGTAATATCGCAACACGCGAGAAACCACGTAAAACGTCGTTGACTAAAGTGTGGGTAATCTTATATTTAAGTGGAACTTTTATTTTTATTTGCGCGTTTGAAATAACGTCAAATGTGTGAACACCCCCTCCCCAAACCACCCGTGGGTGACGTAATTTATGGGATGCCTATAAAAGGGCGGTATATTGGAGACCGCCCCGGGCGGCAAAAGCTCTAGCTACGCCACTGGTAAGAAAATAAAAAGGGCACACAGATTTAGAGAGTTTTGTCACGTTAAGTGTATGAAGATAAGCAGTACAAAGAAATACTTAAGCAAAAGACAAATACTTATTATTCTCATTAGTTTTTAAAATTTTTAGCGTGTGTCTGCATTTTGACAATGAGAAAAAACACATTATTTTAAATTTGAGATTCATCAGAACTTCTGATGCGCATCTTGGCTCGCAATCGGTGCACCAACAAACTCTGATTCAAATTATGTTGACATTATGTTGCTCTTGAGAAAATTAGGGTTAGAAGGAAAGAATGTTATTTTTCAAGCAATTTTTAATTTTATCTAAAATACCGTCAGACATTAATATAAACTTGTGTTAGTTTAATTTTTTTTAAAATGCTTTTTTAAAAGTAAATTTAAATGTAGTATACACCAAACGAAATGAATAAATAACACAATGTAGCTATTACATTATTTAAACTTCCATAAACTTTAAAATTAACATAAAGAGGTCAGCTTATATAAATGTTTAACTTTATCATTATAACATATCGGAAACTCTGATGCTTGAGGGCATATATTATTTAAGTGGCATGCCACTGAACTCGATTCCTTTAATTAGGGATAAAATCACTTAAACATGCACTAAATATTGGCCCATGTGGTTAACACTGAATCCAAAAAAACGCAAAACCGTGTCTCTATTTTATGCTATGTTTTAATTTATAATGATCCACAATATTGGAAACTAATAAAAAAAATATAATCAACATAATTTAATTTGACTTACTTCCTAAATTAATAATAATAAAAATCATTGACGATTAGTTTTTTTTTTTAAAAAACAAATAATTGGACAAAATGTATCCCAATATCTGACATATTTTAATATAACGCGGAAGTTTTAAAAATGAATTCATAGTATCAGCACTTAGCGATAAAGAGCATATATTTGTAAAGTAAACTAGTTACTTACTGTGAACATAAAAATCTCTGAATACAAGTAAAAGATAAGCGACTATTCTATTTTAATATTGTTGGATGAGATGTGGTTTAAAAAAATTAAATTCATGTAAAATGTTTTTGGGATGTAGGCCATGCGGTGCCCATGTTGCTATCTAAAGAATGCAACAGTTCCATAAGCAATGGCCACTTTATTGCCTCTGGTCAATAATTCTACAGAGTTTTAGAAGCACTCGGTTATAATTCTTATATATATTCAATTAGGTTGATTGTTTATTTTACTTTTTTTACTAAAAAAATATTGATTAAAAATATACAATTTTAGTGGCATGCTGGCTAATGAAGCGATGCTTACCAGCTGTAAGTCAAACCATACGACAATATTTACTGATCTATAACGTACTTTTAGAAAAATAATGAGTAAGGAAATACTATTTTAGTTGTTCGTCGACTCATAAAGTGATGCTTTCCAACTGTGTCACGCATGCCGGCTCATAACGTAATGCGTGCTGTGTCAGGCGTGCATTAGGTCTGCCATTACTGATCAATAACGTAATTTTAAATAGCTATAAATTATATGAACATTAATTTAAGAGTATATTTATAATGCTAAAATATTTTGTGATGTGATGTAAATATGTAACCAATGCTAGATATAGTATGGAATAAATGTGTGTAAACATTTGTAAGATCTTTTATTAGAGATATCAAGTCTATATCAACCATGTCAAAACATGTCTACACATATAACTGCTCCACTCTCTAGGTCACATGACTAGGCTTAGAATGATAGAGGAACAAATAGCTAAGTCGTAAAAAAACTAAAGGCATTAAATTATAACCTGGAAATGCACCCAAAAAATGTATGTATTTATATATTTATATAAAGCATCCATAAGTCTAAGTGAATAAATATTAAACATTACAACAAACTGCGCTCGTCCCGTTACACATACAAATTATCCTTCTTGCTGTCTGGAATCATATTCAAAATTTGTCGCCGGATCTAGCAATGGACACCAACACACTATCAAAATGTGTTGCCTGATCAAGCAATGAACACCAACACACTATCAAAATTAATAAACTTCATAGTTTCAAGAATTGATAAAAGTCATCTATAGGTGTAGGAGGCCATTATAAACAGCACTTCTTGAATTAATTATATAAAATTGGAACAGTGAAGTTGTAATTATTTTAGTTTAAGTTTAACAGTTGATGGCTAATTTACCTTTAGGAATTTTTCTATAAACTGTATTTCCTTGTTGGGAGATTAAACATTTGTTGCTGGGAGATTAAACATTTTTTGCAGGGAGATTAAACATTTTTTGCTGGGAGATTAACCATTTTTTGCAGGGAGATTAAACATTAGTTGCTAGGAGATTAAACATTTGTTGCTGGAAGATTAAAAATTGTTTGTTGGGAGATGAAACATTTCTTACTGGAAGATTAAACATTTGTTGCTGGGAGATTAAACATTTTTTGTTGGGAGATAAAACATTTGTTACTGGGAGATTAAATATTTGTTGCTGAGAGATTAAACATTTTTTGCAGGAAGATTAAACATTTGTTACTAGGAGATTAAACATTTGTTACTGGGATATTAAACATTTGTTGTTGGGAGATTAAACATTTTTTACTTTGAGATTAAACATTTTTTGATGGGAGATTAAACATTTGTTGCTGTGATTCATTTGACTGAATAATCATCTTGATTCAATTATATAAAGAGCGTTGCTATTGTTAGTAGGTAACTAATGTTGATATTGTTAGTAGGTAACTAATGTTGATATTGTTAGTAGGTAACTAATGTTGATATTGTTAGTACGTAAGTAATGCTGATATTGTTTAATAGGTAACTAATAGTGCATTCAATAAACTTTTTAAAGTGAATAGATTCTTGAATACAAGCAAAATAATTATAAACTCAAGGTATAGTATACTATTGATTTAAAACAACATGTAATACATTCGTGAAAACAAGCCAAAAAATAAAATATACAGGTACAGTATACTTTTGATTTCAACAACATTCAATAGATACGTCGATACAAGCCAAATAATTATAAATTCTATGTACAGTATACTTTTGATTTCAACAACATTCAATAGATACGTTGATACAAGCCAGATAATTATAAATTCTATGTACAGTATACTTTTAATTTAAAACAACATTCAATAGATTCGTCGATACAAGCTAAATAATTATAAATTCTATGTACAGTATACTTTTGATTTCAACAACATTCAATAGATACGTTGATACAAGCCAGATAATTATAAATTCTATGTACAGTATACTTTTGATTTCAACAACATTCAATAGATACGTCGATACAAGCTAAATAATTATAAATTCTATGTACAGTATACTTTTGATTTCAACAACATTCAATAGATACGTCGTTACAAGCTAAATAATTATAAATTCTATGTACTGTATACTTTTCATTTCAACAACATGGTACTGCCAAGTTAGTGTAGCGTAAAGTCGGCTTAACATTGACGTCAAATTTAAATTAGCTTCGTATTTATCTTGACTCTTTACAAAAATCCCTTTTACTGTGCGTTTTCATTTTGGAGATTACTATGATCAGCATGTGGCTGTTTAGAACCAGGTGACGTTAACATCATTTTATTGTTTTTTTCTTTTGTTTGCTAAACCTTGTTTTAAAAGTTTTAGTTAAAAAATTGTTTTATTGTTTGTTAAACCTTGTTTTAAAAGTTTTAGTTATAGAAATTGTATTATTGTTTGTTAAACCTTGTTTGAAAAGTTTTAGTTATAGAAATTGTATTATTGTTTGTTAAACCTTGTTTCAAAAGTTTTAGTTATAGAAATTGTATTATTGTTTGTTAAACCTTGTTTTAAAAGTTTTAGTTATAGAAATTGTATTATTGTTTGCTTAACCTTGTTACAAATTGTATTACTTGGCCTTATCTTTTAAATTTATTTTATTTCTTAAATATCTTTAAGCCGTTGTAAGTATAGACTATACTTGAGTACACCCTTTCGTATCCGCTATGTGCACGCTTGTAAAGGTGGTCGAGTAGAATGTTCGCTCGGCTGGCATACCGACAGTCATGGGCACGAATCAATGTGAAGGCAAGGAGCTGTTCGTTGGGCCAATTTATCCCTGAGTCTACCCAGCTTCGATTGAGTACCTAACTCTAGTTAGGGAAATAAAGGCGGATAGGTAATGCCCCCAGTTCATTTGACGCATGATTTCAGAAAACATCAGTCAGGTTGTTACCAGTAAACAGAATGTCACCTACACAGTTACAAACAACAGTCAAGTTGTTACAAGTAAACAGTATGTTAACTACACACTAAAAGCATTTTGTAAAAAAACTCAACTCACTATTTTATATTTTCTTATTTAGTTGGTAGAGGATCAACACAGTCTTTTATATGTCTATTGAAAATTATTTTTAAAAATACATCATTAAAAATTCCCTATTTTTTGACGGAAGATTAATAGGGAATACGGATATAGAGAGTTGGGTCACATTATTGTACGAAACTAAATAGGTCACACAGACTTAGAAAGTTGTGTCACATTATATGTATGTAGAAAACTAGGGCACACATATTTAGAGATTTTTGTCACAATATTTGTATGAAAATAAATAGGACACACAGCTTTAGAGAGTTTTGTTACATTAATTGTAGGAAGATAAGTAGTACAAAGAAATAATTAAGCAATACACAAATACTTATTTTTCTCATTAGTTTTGAAAATTTTAAGCTTACAAAGATGTCTGTATCAAAGAGAGGTATTTAAAATTATTTATTCTTCCAGTTTGGTCTATCAAATATATTTTAATGTAATAAGTCAGCAGATTTAATTTTTTTTCTTGGTGCCGAGTTTACGGGAAATCCAATTTGTATACAAATATTCATAGTTCAACAGCAATATTTTAAACTAAATTTGTGTAGAAATTGTGTCTGCAATTTGTCAGTGAGAAAAAACACATTATCTTAAAATTGAATTTTATCGAACTTTTAATGCGCATTTTTGTGTATCTCTCGTAATCGCTGCACCAAAAAGCTCTGATTCAAAATATGTTAAAATTGTGTTGTACGTAAGATAATTAGGGTTTGAAAGAAAGAATTCTTTTTTTTAAAAGTAATTTTTAATTTTATCTAAAATACCGTGAGACATTAATATAAACTAGTTTTAGTTAAATTTTTTAAAGAGCATTTTTTAAGTAAATTTAAATGTAGTAAACACCAAACAAATTTAAATAAATAAAACAATTTAACTGTTACATTATTTATACTTACGTAAACTTTGAAAATTAACATAAAGGGGTTAGCTTATCTGTATGTTCAACTTTATCAAGATAGAGTCCATTACCATCTATCGTTTGAAGGAATTTATTATTTCAGTGGCATGCCACTGAACTCGATACCTTTAATTAGGGATAAAATGACTTAAACATGCAATAAATATTCGTCCCATGTAGTTAACACTAAATCAAAAAAAAAAAAAAAAAAAAAAAAAAAAAAAAAAAAAAAAAAAAAAAAAAAACATAACCATGTCTCTTTTTTTTCTTATTGTTCTATTTTAAATGATTCAAAATATTGGTGACTAATAAAAAATTATGTTAAGCCTGGTCCCTATTGGAACTCAGGACGTGTTAGCGCATTTTTGTATTATGTATCAGTACTTTTGTTAGATATCAGCATTACGTAGTTGTCAGTAATTGTGTTTAGATTTTAGACATATTTTTATGAATTTTCCTGTGTGATGAATATACCTGACATTTTTTTATTTAAAAGTCATTTCTTTACATTTTAAAAAATTTTATTTTCTCTTTAATCTAACTACAAGTCACCACAAATGATGATGTAAAACTCTCTAAACTTTTACACATATTCTAATGACGTCAACTTAAAAAAACCCACAAATTCTTTTGCACGCTTTCAAACCACTCTTCAATGCTTGAATACCTATGTACTCAACTTCCGGCAATGGCGGCCGTTCCCTGCGCTAGTGTTACTTCTCGATTCGAAATATTTTTTGGTAGTTTTAACTTGGTTTTTTAATGGATAGAGTAACTGAGTTTTGATGCACAAATGGCAGGTCAGGACATACAAAAAACATATATACATATTCGTTATTATTGTAGCCTGGTGAAACTTAGTATTAAAAAAGGTCATGTGTTTGTGAAAAAGTGTTGAATTTATTTGCTTGTGAGTTCATGCATTGTATTGGTTTTGTTCTTGTAACAATTTAACACAATGATGTTAATGCACGATTCATTTTGTGAACCAGTAAAACATATAGCCATGTGCTGAATTTGAAAAAAAAATTCAATAATGAAGGGTTCGGTGAATGTGCATATGAAACTGGTGTGGTTCGGTACTTCCAAAAAAGTTAAGAACCACTGACGTAAACAAAATGATTATGTTTTCTTATTTCTTGCATAGCTGTGTTATGTCACAAACTTTTTGGGTTATGAAATTAATGAGACTTAGCATATTTCGGTAAATAATTAATCGTCATTTAAAGTGATCTATATATTGTTATAAACTTATAATTTATGGAAATTAATCGATTATTTGATTATATTTGTCCTATTAATGGGAACAATCAGCACCAGCTTTTTTATTTAGTTAAAGAAGTTATTAAACATAAGTATTTGCAAATATTATCCTTAAAAGATACCTACATATAAATATTAATATTATTTAGCAGAAACTTAAACATATAATACAGCTTAAATAGATATCATTTTACCTTATTAAAATTGTCTGACTTTGAAATGATTTGATTATATAACGGAGATCAAAGTGTGGCAATATTTTAAAAGTTAAATTATAACACAAATGAGAGCAAATATCTTTAGACTTTAGTGGAGAGCATAGATACTGCGGTAAACAAAATAACAAGCTTTAATAATTTGTTACATAATTAACTAAAAAATGGAATATTTATTTATGACTTTGATTTTGCCGAATAAGACAAAACTCATTTGAACATGAAGGTAACTAAATAAAATTAATAAAACATACAAGCATAATGTCTTACGTATGTTGCAAAACTTTGGTTTTGGGGACAGTAAAATGATCTATTTAGAAATCTTTCGACATTTCAAAGCAGAGATGAAGACTTGCTGGCTTACTCTTAACACTTAACAAGCCTTCATTCAGTCTGAACCAAAGATAGTTATGTATTTAAATTATATGTTTTCTCATACAGTTAATGTTGTCTAATGTCTTCTATCTAACAATTGATATTTATATATTTAAAATATATTAGGCCTCATAAAGTTTATATTGTCTAATGTTTCGTGTCAAACACTTGATAGTTATGTATTAAAAGTATATGTTTTTTTTTACTAAATCTAAGATAGTATTATTATTATCAAGAGAATAATTTAAATTACAATGATAAAAATTATTCAAACAGTTTTAAATAAGCTTTTTTTATTAAAAAAATATGTTTAAAAATCTTCCATATTTTTTCAATTATTCTTAAAAGAACATGCTCAAATGAGCATAACGAATGATCCCCGCTGGAGTCAAAATATCACAGAGGTCAAGCGTATTAGGATGAAATGTAAAAAGTGGGGAGGGGGGCGGCACCAATCATTTTTCAGTTCACTTGTGTTGTTCCTTTACATAATAAAATATGATTCGTTGTGGAGTGGTTGTCATGTCTTGGGTTCAAGCATCAGAGGGAACAATTAAAATAAATATAATGTTTTATTTCTGTCCCTTTTTTTCCCCAAATTTTTGTCGAAAATGACTAAC
>MUZC01002070.1:8749-21018 GCA_002072015.1 Radix auricularia | reverse complement strand
GAGGATTGGAAATTAGCCTATGTAACGCCGCTCTTTAAGAAAGGTGATAAGTCAGACCCTGGTAATTACAGACCTGTATCACTTACTAGTATCACATGTAAATTACTGGAACACATAATATATAGCAGAATAGTTAACCACCTTGACAAATATAATGCCCTATGCCCACACCAACATGGCTTTAGAAAGAACAGATCATGTGAAACACAATTGATAGGCCTAATAGATGATCTATCAAAAGGCTTAGATAATAATGATCAAATAGATACAATATTACTAGACTTCTCAAAAGCATTCGACAAAGTTCACCACCTTAGTTTACTCAAAAAACTTAAATACTTTGGAATCTCAGGTCCCTTGCATCACTGGATCCAAGATTTCCTATTGGGTAGGGAGCAAACTGTAATAATTAATGGTTCTAAATCTACACCAATAAAGGTTAACTCAGGAGTTCCACAAGGAACTGTCCTAGGTCCCTTACTATTTTTAATTTATATAAATGACTTACCCAACAATATCTCAACAGGAACTAAAGTTAGGTTATTTGCTGATGATTGTATAATCTATAGAACAATCAAGTCAGAACAAGATAGCAAAATTTTACAAAAAGACTTAGATGAATTAATAAAATGGGAAACTAACTGGAGTATGTCCTTCCACCCAGAAAAATGTCAACTGCTAAGAGTAACAAAGAAAAAGAAACAAATAAATTCAAAATATTTCATTCATGGAAAAGAACTAACCCAAACTAAAGATGCGAAATACTTAGGAGTCATAATAAATGAGAAACTATCTTGGAATCCCCATGTCAATGAAGTTATTAAAAAATCTAACAAAACCTTAGGCTTTATAAAAAGAAACTTTTACAAATGTAACAAAGATATAAAACTAAAATGCTATCTCACCCTGGTGAGACCTATACTAGAATATGCATCTTCAGTATGGGACCCATCCACCAAAGAAAATATTGATAAGTTAGAACAAATCCAAAAAAGAGCTGCCAGATTCATTACTGGAGAATATTCAAAACTGACAAGAGTAACACCATTAGTTAAATCATTAAACCTTGAAACACTAGAGGATAGAAGAACCAAGAGTAAATTAGTAATTATACATAAGGCAATTAATTCTAATTTAGAAATACAACACAAAGATAACCTAATACAACCCTCAAATAGACATAAAGACAAAAACACCTTTCTTATTCCATATGCAAGAACAAACACATACAAGTTTTCTTTCTTTCCGTCCGGTATTCGGGCGTGGAATGGGTTGCCTGAAGAAACCAGGAAAGCCACCACTTTATCATGTTTTAAAACTCTAGTAAGAACACAGGACTAAACACAAACCATAGAAATACGTAGGACGCAATAATCTTCTGTACAGAAGGAGCGTCTGTAACATATAAGATAAGATAAGATAAGATAAGATTAAGACCGCTACTTACCTTATCAACAGCTGAAAAATTTGGGCACAGCGACCCTAGGGATCCGTACGAGGTAGGAAGTAACTGATTAAAGTAAATTGAAAATTTGATCCGGGAAAATTGAAAACTTTGTTTACAGGTTATAGCACTGCTACAATATTTTAAAAATCTTAAAATAAAAATAATTTTTTTTTGTTAAGGGCAGAATCAAAGTATGAATATTCTGATGATGTAAATTTAAAAGTTGCAGGGAGCGATTTGTTTGTAAATGTTGGTGATGTAAACTGTCACCACCCACCCATAGCCGCTGAAAACAATTACAAACGCTTGCCCTTTAAATTCGCTTGCGTTTATTGTGTTCGTTAACATGGCGACCAGGCCTAGAAGATAAAAACTTATTATTTTATTTGTATACATTTAATTACAGTCCAAAATAAGTTGTTTATTGTGTTCGTTAACATGGCCAGGCCTAGCAGAAAAAAACTCATTCGTTTATTTTGATACTTTTAATGACAGTCACAAATAAGTGGTTTATTTATTTAATAAACATTATCATCAGTAACACAACCTATAGCCTCTAGCCATCATCAGTAGAACAACCTATAGCATCTAGCCATATTCAGTAGCACAACCTATAGCCTCTAGCCATCATCAGTAGAACAACCTATAGCATCTAGCCATTTTCAGTAGAACAACCTATAGCCTCTAGCCATCATCAGTAACACAACCTATAGCCTCTAGCCATCATCAGTATAACAACCTATAGCATCTAGCCATATTCAGTAGAACAACCTATAGCCTCTAGCCATCATCAGTAGAACAACCTATAGCATCTAGCCATATTCAGTAGAACAACCTATAGCATCTAGCCATCATCAGTAGAGTAGAACAACCTATAGCATCTAGCCATATTCAGTAGAACAACCTATAGCATCTAGCCATCATCAGTAGAACAACCTATAGCATCTATCCATATTCAGTAGAACAACCTATAGCATCTAGCCATCATCAGTAGAACAACCTATAGCATCTAGCTATCATCAGTAGAACAACCTATAGCATCTAACCATCATCAGTAGAACAACCTATAGCATCTAACCATTATCAGTAGAACAACCTATAGCATCTAGCCATCATCAGTAGAACAACTTATAGCCTCTAGCCATCATCATTAGCACAACATATAGTCTCTAGCCACCATCAGTAGCACAACCTATAGCCTCTAGCCATGATCAGTAGCACAACATTATAGCTTCTAGCCACCATTAGTAGCACAACCTATAGTCTCTAGCCATCAGTTGTAACACAACCTATAGTCTCTAGCCATCATCAGTAGCACAACCTATACCCTCTAGCCATCATCAGTAGAACAACCTATAGCCTCTAACCATCATCAGTAGAACAACATATAGCCTCTAACCATCATCAGTAGAACAACCTATAGCCTCTAGCCATCATCAGTAGCACAACATTATAGCTGCTAGCGACCATCCATACAACTTATTTTACACTGAAGTCTCATGGCGTACTTCCAGCCATTCACTATTTTTACCTTTGATGCAGTACATACTTTCATTACCACTTATTAACTAGAACCGACTATTCAACGTAGCAGTGACAATATTTTATTGATCATGTGAGTGAAATAAGTTAAGATGAGGATGTATCGGATGTAGACTCTCTTGAAGACCCTGATTTTTTACCTAATGACAGTGATGAGAACTTATATGAAGAAGTACTTGATGATGAAGCTCAGGTTAATCCAATAGCTGAACAGCCATGCACATCACATGCAGCAATAGCTGAACAGCCATGTACATCACATGCAGTAATAGCTGAACAGCCATGCACATCACATGCAGCAATAAGTGAAAAGCCATGCACATCACATGCAGCAATAGCTGAACAGCCATGTACATCACATGTAGTAATAGCTGAACAGCTGTGTACATCACATGCAGCAATAGCTAAATTCCCATGTACATCACATGCAGCAATAGCTAAATTCCCATGTACATCACATGCAGCATCGAATTCAAAATCACAAAAGAAAAGAGAGGATACAGTGTGGAAAAATAAGAATTTGGTCTTGACAGGAGAGCAACTAAAATTTAAGGGAGTGAAAATATTCCAAATGAATTTCTAAATATCCATCCATTAGGTACCATGCCTAGAGGCTTACGTGGTTGTGCTTCTCCACAGCTCTCTGTCGTTGATATTGCCTATTAGCCCTGCTAGTGATGGTGCTCAATGCCACCTTGACATCCCATCCAGCATCTTTTCTTTCTGTCTTTGGTATTGCCTATTAGCCCTGCTAGTGATGGTGCTCAATGCCACCTTGACATCCCATCCAGCATCTTTTCTTTCTGTCTTTGGTATTGCCTATTAGCCCTGCTGGTGATGGTGCTCCATGCCATCGTGACAGCCCATCTGTCCTGTTGTTACTGTGTGTTCTAGTTTGCCCTCTATCTGTCCTGTTGTTACTGTGTGTTCTAGTTTGCCCTCTATATGTTCTGTTGTTACTGTGTGTTCTAATTTGCCCTCTATCTGTCCTGTCGTTACTGTGTGTTCTAGTTTGCCCTCTATCTGTCCTGTTGTTACTGTGTGTTCTAGTTTGCCCTCTATCTGTCCTGTTGTTACTGTGTGTTCTAGTTTGCCCTCTATATGTTCTGTTGTTACTGTGTGTTCTAGTTTGCCCTCTATATGTTCCTGTTGTTACTGTGTGTTCTAGTTTGCCCTCTATCTGTCCTGTTGTTACTGTGTGTTCTAGTTTGCCCTCTATCTGCCCTGTTGTTACTGTGTGTTCTAGTTTGCCCTCTATATGTTCTGTTGTTACTGTGTGTTCTAGTTTGCCCTCTATATGTTCCTTTTGTTACTGTGTGTTCTAGTTTGCCCTCTATCTGTCCTGTTGTTACTGTGTGTTCTAGTTTGCCCTCTATCTGTCCTGTTGTTACTGTGTGTTTTAGTTTGCCATCTATCTGTCCTGTTGTTACTGTGTGTTCTAGTTTGCCCTCTATCTGTCCTGTTGTTACTGTGTGTTCTAGTTTGCCCTCTATCTGTCTTGTTGTTACTGTGTGTTCTAGTTTGCCCTCTAGCTGTCCTGTTGTTACTGTGTGTTCTAGTTTGCCTTGCCTCATGATTGTCTATTTCTAAAGTTTGACGTAATATGTCAACCTTAAATACTGTTAACAATTTTTATTATTTAATGTTAATGATTAAATACAAATATTCGTTTATAGTAAATAAAAATATACACTTATATTTTAAAGATTTTTTAGGAACCCAGTCGGTACCAATGTTTAAGTCTAAAACTTTAATAATTGAAATTTAAGTTTGATAATGTTATCTTTTCTTTTTAAGAAAAATATTTTTTTAAAAGTTTTAAAGATACCACGTTTTGTGAACTAAAAAAAGAAAATAAACTAAAAACGTGGGGCGCATTATTAGGGATAACATATTTTAGAACCAACTGTCTGTAAAAATGGTCAATTTAGTACTAGATGTCTATATAGACGAGTATTTTAGTACTAGATATATATATATATATATATGGGTGGTTTGGTAATATATTTTTATATAGATGGGTAGTTTAAAACTAGATGCCTATAGGGATGTGTGATTTAGTAATATATTTCTATTTAGATTGGTAGTTTAGTACTAGATGTCTATAGAGATGGGAACTTTAGTAATCGATGTCTATATAGATGGTTAGTTTAGTAATAGATTTATATTTAGATATGTAGTTTAGTACAAGATATTTATAAAGATTGGTACTTTAATACTGTCTGTTTATATAGAATGTCAAATACTTTTATTTCCTTTGTTTGGGAAGGGCTGTGTCTGTTGTCATTGTTAAATTAAACCTTACAAAATTGGACATGAATAATTTTAGCCTCTGGCCACTTATGATAATTAACGGCCCACCATTCTTTGAGGCAAACAGACTTCCAAGTCCAGACACCAGACTTCCAAGTCCAGACACCAGACTTCCAAGTCCAGACACCAGACTTCCAAGTCCAGACACCAGACCAAATTGTATCGTGTTTAAAACCCTCAACGTGACATCCCCACTAACTTTTGTCTGACATCTGAACATTCCTTTTGTGTAAGAATAAGGCAACAAGCCACAAAGGGAAACAGAAAGCTGACAAGTCTTTTTGTTATTAGATATTTTTTTTAACTAGATGATTGTTAGTTGGTAATTTGCTAAAAGATTCTTTTATAGGTGTGTGAGTTAATATTCTGGACTACAAAAAAAAAAAAAACATTCTTTGCATTTAGCCCATTTTAAGCATGTCACGCATGGCTTATTTGTTGTAAAATCAATAGAATTGACGTGTATTAATATGAAGTAAACTGGGGACTGAAGAAATCCTGGCTATTAAATCCTAGACCCATGATGTATATATGTTTTTTGTATGTCCTGACCTGCCATTGGTGCATCAACACTCAGTTACTCGATCCGTTAAAAAACCCCGTTAAAACTACCAAAAAACTTTGCGAATCGAGAGTTAACACTGGCACAAGGAACGGGCGCCATTGCCGGAAGTCGAATACATAGTTTTTCAAGCATTCAAGAGTGGTGTGAAATCGTGCAAAAGAATTAATTAGTGTTTTTTTTAGTTGACGTCATTAAAATATGTGTAAAAGTTTAGAGAGTTTTACGTTATCATTTGTGGTGACTTGTAGTTAGATTAAAGAGAAAATAATTTTTTTTTAAATGTAAAGAAATGACTTCTAAATAAAAAAATGTCAGGTATATTCATTACACAAGAAAATTCATAAAAATATGTTTAAAATCTAAACACAATTACAGATAACTACATAATTCTGATATCTAACATAAGTACTGATACATAATACGAAAATGCGCTAACACGTCCTGAATTCCAATAGGGACCAGGCTTAACATCAATGATTCACAAGGTGTTATTTTATTACAGCTTTACATTAACATCAATATTTGTTATTAGGGGTTGTAGGGGCCGCCACGTTTTTCAAGAGCTAAAGTATCTTATCCTTGTTTTAGAAATACAAAATTTTAAATTTCCTGAAATGCACACAAAGCAATTTATAATTATAAATCATTACATCATATTTTTATATGGTTAGCTATTTCAAAATGTAAATATAAACTTCAAAAATTTCGCCATAAAAACTAGAGTACGGAGAAAGACACCAGACATATTTAAAACTGCTGTGTACTTTTGTATTATTTTAAAATAAATCTTTAATATTAAAGTATTGTAGACACCACCTGATGCACACCTTGTTATTTAAATATAAGCTCAGACAATGTCGTCATAGCGATGCTGGCACACTGAGTGAGTGAGTGGCGTTTGTTGTTATATGATTTATTTTCTTGTTGGATGAAATAATGTAAATTAAAAAAAATAATTGATAATAAACAGTGTTTTTAAAAACTTTCTCTAATGTTTTATGAACATTATTTTTGACGAAATCATTGACGTGATTTACTGAGATGAAGACCGTGACCTCTTATCATTAAAAATTCGTGAGAGCATTCAAGTAGCGGAAGCCATCCACACAGCTAGGAGTGAGAAAAAGAAGAGCCAGTAGAAAAGGAAAGGGGAGAAGAGGGCGAACAGAAGCCCTGTATATATAATGACAAGATTTATTGACGTGAATTTGGTACTTATTTTATTTACGTGAATTGGGTACTTGATTTATTAACGTGATTTATTGACGTGAATTAGTAACCTGATTTATTACCGTGATTTATTGACGTGATTTATTGACATGATTTATGGACGTGAATTAGGTACTTGATTTATTGACGTGAATTATTGACGTGAATTTGGTACTTGATTAATTAACGTTATTTTTTGACGTGAATTAGTTACCTGATTTATTAACGTGATCTATTGACGTGATTTATTGACTTGAATTAGGTACATGATTTATTGACGTAAATTAGGTACTTGATTTATTGACGTGATTTATTGACGTAATTCATTGGCTTGAATTATATGTTAAAATGACTTACGTTCCTAGAATATGTATCTTAGTTTAGATAATATTATTTGTGATCTGACATGAGCCACTCTTTAAGACTGTGGGTACACGACCACACAAAGTGTCATGTAAAACTTTGGTGTTTGGGAAGATAATAGAAACACATGGGCGACTAAATTTCTATATTAAATTTTTTTTTAACACAAAATTCTGTGGGTAGAAAGAAATCAATTCATAATAATCCCAAGAGAAAGTATTAGCATGTCATTGTATTAAACTAACCAAAACTTACAAATATATTAAAATAGTTATTATATTACTTTTAAATTAAGTCCTATGACTTCTTTCATTAAAGTTTAATGTTCTCGTTTATTAAAACTTCAGCTCAAATACGTATAAAATGTTAATAACATTTATATTAAGATATTATAAACGTTACAACTTAATCTCAAGTCCAAATTAACATTTATTAAAATTTAACTCAGTAAGAATAAACACTTATTAAAATAGTATCAACTTTAAAAAGATTAAATAAGAATGATCAACTCTAAAACCAGTATATTTTAATTAGAAATAAAGACCAAAGTCAAAGTACAATTAGCTATTAATGCTTAAGATTATTAGCTTCAAATTGTTTGATGGCATAAGTTGTTTACAAAAATTTATTGAAATACAGCAATAATTTTATCCTAATTTGTGTAGCAATTGTGTCTGACTTTTGTCATTGAGAAGGAACACTTTATTTTAAAATAGAATTGTATTGCAACTTCTGATGCGCATTATTGTTTATAGCCCATTAATTCTTCACCAAAATACTCAGATAAAATACATGTTAATAATGGGTTGTTCTTTAGAGAATTTAGGTTATAAGTCTATAATTTTAAATTTTTCAACGTAATTTTTATTTTTTATACATTACCGTGAAACATTTATATTTTATCTTTTGTTCATTTAATTTTTTTTAAATATATATTTTTATAGTAGTTTAAGCTAATGTTCAAAAAAATGAAATGTACATAAACAATTGATTAGAACTTTTACATTATTTAAATTAACATTAAATATAAAATTAACTTATTGAGGTTATCTTATATGTATGTTTAACAATATCAATACAAACACAGAATCATTTCTTTGTTAATACATTTAAGTAAGTGGCATGCCACTGAACTGGATCCCTATATTATTAGGGATACAAAGACATTCAAATGTAATGCTTTTTGCCCCAATCAATTAACATAAGATCCGAAAAAACCTAATCGTGTCTCTAGTTTCTGTTATTTCTCAATTTATTATGATCCATACGATTGAAAACTAACGAAGAAATAAAATCAACATAATTTTAATTTATTTAGTTAAAATAACAATAGTAAAAATCTTTGAAATTAAATTATCTGTGGTCTCATACCGTGAATGTTGTCTAATGTTTTCTTCTGTGAAACAATTGATAGATATGTATTTAAATTATAAATGTGTTATCATACATCAAATGTTGTCTAATGTTTTCTTCTGTGAAACAATTGATAGATATGTATTTAAATTATATATGTGTTATCATACATCAAATGTTGTCGAATGTTTTCTTCTGTGAAACAATTGATAGATATGTATTTAAATTATATATGTGTTATCATACATCAAATGTTGTCTAATGTCTACTTCTGTGAAACAATTGATAGATATGTATTTAAATTATATATGTGTTAACATACATCAAATGTTGTCTAATGTTTTCTTCTGTGAAACAATTGATAGATATGTATTTAAATTATATATGTGTTATCATACATCATATGTTGTCTAATGTCTTCTTCTGTGAAACAATTGATAGATATGTATTTAAATTATATATGTGTTATCATACATCAAATTTTGTCTAATGTTTTCTTCTGTGAAACAATCGATAGTTATGTATTTAAATTATATATGTGTTATCATACATCAAATGTTGTCAATTGTCTTCTGTGAAACAATCGATAGTTATGTATTTAAATTGTATATGTGTTAACATACATCAAATGTTGTCAATTGTCTTCTGTCAAACAATCGATAGTTATGTAATTAAATTAAAATTGTCTGAATAAATCTAGTTAGTATTACTATTATCAAGAGAATAATTTAAATTACAATTATGAAAATTATTATAACGGCTTTGTATAAGCTTTTATTTTTTATATTTTTATTTAATAATCTGTCATCTTTATATTCTTAATTCTTAAGCGAACATGCTAAAATGAGCATAACGAATGATCCCCACTGATTTATAAATATCAAAGTGGGTGTTCAAATGAGCATAACGCATGATCCCCAATGGGGTCTAAATTTCAAAGATGGTGTTGAAATTAGTATAACGAATGATCCCCACTTTGTGTCTAAATATCAAAGTTGGTGTTCAAATGAGCATAACGAAAGATCCCCGCTGGTGTGAAAATATAAATGTGTGTGTTCAAATGAGCATAACGAATGAACCCCGCTGGAGTCTAAATATCACAGAGGGCAAGTGTATTAGGATGACATGTAAAAAGTGTGTGTGTAGGGGGGGACGGCACCAATGATTTTTGTGTTCACTTGTGTTGTTCCTTCACATAATAAAATATGATTCGTTGTGGAGTGGTTGCCATGTCTTGGGTTCAAGCATCAGAAGGAATAATTGAAATTAAAACAATGTTTTATTTCTCTCCGTTTGTTTTCCCCTTTTTTTAGCGAAAAAATTAACCCATTTGTCGTCAAATCACAGTATATGGTTGGCAAGGGATGATAGTAAAGGGTGAAGGGCAGGTAACAACAACAAATCACAGTATATGGTTGGCAAGGGATGGTAGTAAAGGGTCAAAGGCAGGTAACAACAAACGCTGTATAGACCTACGTCTCCACGTTCACTCAATTGTTTCCTTACTTGGTGCTTCTGTTTTCTCCGTTTTCTCAGCCCCATTTGCATTTTTTCAGGATGTATGATGAGTAAGTCTGCGGCGTATGCTACGCTGTGGGTCGTATCTTCTATTATTGATTATAAATATTCTAACATATCGTAAATACTAATGACTGAAAAACTATACTGAATCTAATATTTAATGTTGTTATAAATGATTCTTGAATAAAGTCTCCTAATATCCTAAAATTTATGTTTTTGAACAGAATTAAAAATATTAAAATAACAAAAGAAATCTGTGTTCATGACAATTTAGTGTTTTATCACGGGCATTTTTGTAAGGTCTAAGCATATACCTTTTTGAAATAGACGTAACATTCAAAATTAGCAGCTACAACAAAGATCAAATCTAATAATACTACTTTATATTTTAAATTACTTAACCTATAACAACTAGAATATGTTGATTTAAGGTTTATCTATTTTTAAATAAAAAATATGTCTCCCTCTTTACAGGGAGCGAAGTCAAGTAGCATTACCACTTTGATAAAATGGTTGGTTCTTTGCTAATGTACTTTTGATATACATTTTGTATGTTGCTTAAATTGTTATAAGAGAGCATATACTAAAGGGAATTTACACGCGGCATAGTTTTCATGATATTATATTAAGACTATCTAATGATACGCTGTTCTTGAAAATTTGTGTGTGCATATAATATTCTAAGTTATATTTAAAGAAATATTTCAGCAACGCAAAATACTAATTAATTTCATAATTTATACGTTCACAACCTTTTGTTTGTAAAAATGTTAGATCTTGATTCAATAATAACGATTTTCTCATCTTATTTAGCACATAAAGTGTATTATTTTAACACGTCTGTAATGGTTCTTTTCGGTGTCGAATTTTAGGGAAGTCCCTTTTAATGCATATTTAATATGTTAATACAATGTTTTGTAAATAAAAAGTTATGACATTTTATCTGAATTTGAAAATATACTTTCATTGAATTGCTATATTTGAATAGAATAAATAACTAAAGACAATATGTCTATAGAATGTCGCTTAATTTGTAATTATTATATAAAGATTCTTAACTTAAATGACACACACAAAAACGCAATTATTTTTTATGCTCGGTAAATCACGAGATGAAACAAATCAATTAATTATTTTTTTACATGTTTATGTTTGTGTAGGTGTGTGAGTTTTTTTTTTTGTGTGAGTGTGTGTGTGCTTTTTTTTTGTATCAGTGTGTGTTGTGTTTTTGTGTAAGTATGTGTTTGTGTAGGTGTGTGTTGTGTTTTTGTGTAAGTGTGTGTTGTGTTTTTGTGTAAGGTGTGTCTCTGTGTGTGTTTGTGTGTGTGTCTGTTTGTGTTTAAAAACATAATGTGGACCTCGTTCTATTTTTATCTTGATATACTTTCATTGCAAATGTGCGTGTATTGTTTGAATATATATGCATTCCATGATAACTTTTATGTTTTAGTGAAATTTGTTAACTTATTATATACATTTAAATAGATTTTCTGTGAATATTGAAACATATCTTTTTGCAATCATGTGTTAATATTTTTTGTTAAAAATTTCATTGATCTTGCTGGGATTATTAAATAATTTTATGAAACTCATTTTGTCCACATCTAAATACTTTAATAAAGTAAAACTTTATAAAAATATATTTTTTTAAATATTAGACGCTGCTTCTGTACATAATATTCTTACTTCCAAAAATTTAATGATTTCTCCATTGCTGTCTTGTGAAACAATTCACAAAGTATTTCTCTGTCAGCATCAGACGTTTGGCAAACCTGGATTTCAAGGATGCAAGGTTTAAGATTAAAAGCTTACGTGTGGACACATGAAGTTAAGTAATAATGTTTGTTTTTAATAAAAATTTTTCTGGGCTAGACAAATAGTGCTGGAATTTTTACTTTCCTTGAAAACTAACTATATGGTAGCCAATAGTATCAGCGTGTCGGTGTTTGCACGGAT
>MUZC01002068.1:0-11729 GCA_002072015.1 Radix auricularia | reverse complement strand
CCCCCCCCCCTCTCCTTCATCCCATCGTTATTAATGTACATATAAATTCTAATTAAATATTAAATTAAAATCTCTCCCCTCATGCCCCTCCCCTTTTTGTTTTAAACGAAAGCGCGCTGCGCGCAATAATACAAATGCAATTATGAAAATAGACTTATTTACGTTTTACCGCAAGGGGAGGTAAGATTCAAGGGAAGCAACTATCCTTTCATAGCAACCGGAAGAGACGCGACGCTGCGGTCGGAGATATAGGTTTTAGCCAAAAAGATAAATTAAATATGACATTAAAATATAAATTAAATTATGTTGTTAATATAATTATATAACTCTATCTATAGCGGCATCAGCATATTCAGCATATATGACAGTAAGTCAAGTTCAGTAACTACTACTAGTTAATTAGTATGTCATTTGTCTGAGTCTAGTCTATGACTATCACTATCACTACTGATAGACTGATAGACTACTGTGACATAGTATCATAGTGACATAGTCATAGACTCAAGACTACTATGGCCCATGGCCATGGCGGATTAAGAGGGGGGCTGAAAGGGCTAAAGCCAGGGGCCCCCAATGCCCGATGATTTAGGGGCCCCCGATGCCTGATGATTTTGGGGCCCCCAGACTTATTATATAAATATTTTATAATAAAGGTGGACAAATGTTTGCATGAATCCATGAAAATATCATAAATTAAATAAATTGATAAAATCTTATCTATTTATATAAATTATATGATCGCTATCCGGACACAATAGTCTTACTAAAAAAACCTGATAATTTGATAGACTCAATAATTGGCCACCCATAAATGACGTCCCGCACCTAGGGGGGAGGGGGGTCCCCACATTTGTGAGGATGGGTAGTGGGGAGGGGAGCTCAAGATTTTTGACGTCATGTCAAAATACGCTATTTTAAATCAAAGTTTCGCTGAAATATTCCATACCTTACTATTTATTTTATGACGTTTTAAAGGGATTCAAGCGTGTTACAATATTATAGTGCAGTCTTACGCTAAATACCTACTAAAATAAAGTGATTTGAAACTTGCTCATTTTCAAATAGAAAATATCTCTTGGGGGGGGGGGATTCCACAGCTTTGTGATGTCATATTGGAAAAAAGGAAGGGTATGAGTTTTGTGATGAAGTGTCACGAGGGGGATGGGGGTTAAAAACTGGCCAAATTTGCGTAACATCATTTATGGACTGCCCCTAAGAAAAATTGTAAAGAATATTGTTTACATTTTTAAAATTTACTAACCTATTGTTAGTTCTCCTGGTCACATGGAAGTATGTTGGCTTGTGGTGCAAGCAATGTATAATATAGGGATCTATGTCTATACCCAGAGGTGGAATCTTTTTTTAAAAATTTTATTTTTTACTTTTTCTTTTTACACTCAATTTTAGAATACCGGCAAACAGTTATTTCTTCGTGTTCAGTTTTTTTCATGAATAATCTGGGAAGTTCGATCCCGTACTACAAAGCATGAGCAAGGAACAAATGGACTATTTAGTTACTGTCTTTTATTCGCTGCTAGCAATCAATTTATTTAAAGTTTAATGGGACACTGGCTGGATAGGGCCCCAGTTTGAATTGCAGCTAGGGGCCCCGTGCAGTCTTAATCCGCCCCTGACTCAAGATTACTAAGGCAAGGCCTATGGAGTATAGTTTATTTATTTATAATACTATACTATACTTAATACTTCTTTATTTAGACTAAAACTAAATGCTATACTATAAACTATAGGCCCTAAACTCTACTGACAACAATGCTGCTCAATGCCTGTCATTGCTGTCATATTTTCACTTTAAGTCAATGCCTCAGTGCCCTCAGTCTCTCATACTCAGAGGCAAAATAAATTTTAATCACTACAATTTTAATAGTTTAAGTTAAATTTAAATGATAATGATGATAAATATTTTTTATAAAAATTAAAGGATGACATAGCAATTTTAGGTAAAGTGCAAAGGTGTGCATGATAAGATTTCTAAATGAATTTTAATTTTCGTGTTCAACTTAGATTTAGTGGCTTAGGTGTTTTAGTATATTATTGATGATAAATAAAATGTAAAATAAAAGGTGACATGGCAGTTTTAGGTAAAGTAAAGGGCAAATCAGGTGTGCATATTCATATGAAGATTTCTCGATGAATTAATTTAATTTTTGTGTTTGACTTAGGCTTAGGTGTTGTAGTTTTAACTTCTTATTAAATCTAGAAATTAATACTTTCAATTTGAAGTAAAGTACTATTACCATGAATATTAATCTTTAGCTTTTATTACATTGCAAGATCCTGTTGTTTTTTTCTAAAGCCTGAAACTAAAGTAAATAATCTTTTTTACATCTCTATTAAATAGGAGACTCAGAAGACAGGCCCCTGGATAATAAATCAATTTGTAAAAAATCAATATTTCCTAGAAAAAGACTAAGGCTCATGGGCCATGAGGTGGCTTGGTGTGTTGAGTTTTCAATTCTTTGGACTATTGTCAGATCCTCATTACACCATTTTGGGCCCCCTGGACAAAGAAATAGTGTTGGGCTCTCCCTGCAGGGATAAAAAATAAATATACATAATATATATAAATAAACATATTCTCATGGGGCCTTTATGCTTGTGGGTTGTGGGCATTTAATCATAGTCAAATATAAGCACTCACAAATTACAGTTCAAAAACATAAGGGTCTCTCCAGTTGTTGTTTGTAAATGGTTTCTCTTTGGGAGTATATAATTCCACCTACACTAAAAATTCTTTCGGCCTCTATTGGAGATATGCAGAGCACATAAATACTTTCTCGAGGAGAGGCAAACTTGGACGTTCTTCTCTGTTCGCTTTCTACCAGCTAAGAGGATTCTCATTGTTTGCAATCAGTGTAAATGTTAGATATTAGATACCTTGATATTTCTGGTCTAATTTTAATACTTGCTGCTGAAAATTGACTCTTTGTTGTTGTGACTAGCATTTATAGTGCTTGTTTCTTGTTGATCGGCTCTCTTTTTCATATCAGCAAAGAATCGTTTTGATATTGGAATCGGGTCTGAATTATTCAGCTCCGATATCGATTCCAGATTCTTTGGAAAAATCCCAATATTCCAATTATTCCGATACAATTCCAATTAATCGTTCCATCACTATAAAGTACTATTTAGATTTTGAGCCTCCATCCATCCTCTTTACTATATTGCAACTCCCAAAATCAACACAAAAGTCAATAGAAATCTTGAGATTAAAATCGCAGAAAAATCCTTTTTATATTCATCATTATTATTCATGTAATTGTAATCATAACAATTCCACAGTTTTTTAAAGAAAGTTATTGTTATAAAATAGAGTTAACTTTAAGAAAAAAGGGTAGCAGCAATTAGAAAGCAATAATAATGGGTTGTGGAAGGGGGATCATTTAAATCAAATATCAGACAGGATCCATCCATCTTAGTTCTAGGATCATTTAATTCCAGCCTATGAATTAAAGGTAGAACAACTGTCCCAATCAGGGCTTTTCTAGAGGGGCTTATAAAATGTGGGATTTGCGGGGCACTTTATAGGAATAGTTAGAGTTTTCTGCTAAGGGAACTATAGTAAATGACAATGACATTAACAAAAGCTGTTTATGTTTCTGTACATACTAGTTTGTCATTACTTAATAGGTTAAATTCTATTCATGGTCATCAAATAAATGAGCAAAATAGTCATTGTTCTATGATTATTATATTACTTGAAACAGCATTGTGAAAATAACATGTAACATGTGGCAATTATAAAATCTGGTATTTAAAAATAAAATAGTTTATTTTCCGACCAGTTTCTATAACATTATAGTGTTTTGATGCGCTATTAATGTGCAGGATATTGTAAAACTAATTATAAAAAATTACAAATTGAATCCAGTAACTTATCCCCTTGACTTGACAAAGACACGGCTACAGATCCAAGGTGAATTTTCTCAAGGTATCCAAGGCAAATCACCACACCATCGTGGTATGATAGCCACAGCAGTCGGAATAGGTAAGGTTGTGTTGTATGAATAAAAGCTTTAGTCTGTAATTTTTTGTGTCATGTCAACAAGTGAAAATTATGTACAGTGGTACCTTGAGACTCGAGATACTAAAATTATCCATTCCACGGTGGCTTTTGTATCTTAGATTTTTTGTGTGTCTAACTAAGTTTCACATGTAAAATGCCTAATCCAATCCATCCATCCATCCCTGTGGCGCTACAGCCCATGTAGAGCTTGGGCCTGCCTCACGACCTCCTTCCACTCAGGCCTTATCAACGCCTTTCTTCTCAAATATTGGATGCCCAGTTGTAGATCTTTCTCTACATCATCCATACATCTAATCCATTCCAAGCCTCACAGAATTAACACAAAAAAATTATTAAAACAACAGTTTTCAAATGTTCTGTTTCACCTTTCATTTTCTTCGCCTCACTTTCACCAACATCTCAGCTTACTAATGGTCTTTCAGAAATATATTGATCCAAGGAAGATTGTTTTTGCCTGATTTTTATAATGTTTCTGAAATGAGTCAGTCAAATGTCATTGAACTGCGCAACAACATGACATGTGTATCTTTTCAGTCACTTGATGCCAAGTGTTGTCAGCTGCTCGTTTTTTGTATCTTGGAATTTATTTCATATCTTGGTACAAAGTATTCTTCGGTTTCTTGGATTTTGCTTATCCTGAAGCTTTTGTATCTCAAGGTACCACTGTATTAGCGGACATCATATCCGAAAATTAAATCTCATAAAATTTTATGTTACAAATTTGGTTTTCATACATCCTGGTATTGGTTCATTAAAATAATATTTTTGTCTTGTGAAATGCTCTGGTAGCCTAACTGATTGAAAAGCTGTTGCCTGCACATTTAAAACAAAATTATTATCTGTAATGGATGTTAAACTATTTATGTCAAGTCTGTAATGGATGTTACAATATTGATGTCAAGTCTATCTGTAATGGATTTTACAATATTGATGTCAAGTCTATCTGTAATGGATGTTACAATATTGATGTCAAGTCTATCTATCTGTAATGGATGTTAACAATGAATGTGCACATTTTTATGGTCATAACTTTTGTTGACATTATCACATAAATAATTCTGCAGTAGCCTAACCGAATGTTGTTTTTTTACAGCTAGAGAGGAGGGTGTGAGGAAACTCTGGCAAGGTGTGACACCTGCTCTTTACAGACATATAGGTGAGGCTCCCTGGTATGACAATCCTATCTCTTCATAGAAAATTTCTTCTTCAAATAATTTTTTTACAGATGCTCCTTCTTTGCAGAAGATTCTTGCATCCTACATTCTTATAAGAATGTACATAATACTCTCAGATGTCTGTGTTGAGATTTCATCATAACAGTAACATCTTCTTTCCTTGTTCTCCTACTTGCAAGAATTATAACTAGAATAACAGGAATAGTTCACTCTTAGTAAAATAGTTTAGTCTGAGCCAGTGTTATCACTACTACTGGTGTTAACACCAGGTATCAAAAGTGTCCTCATATGTTTAAATACCTCCTGTCCAATGTTACGCTCTTCTGCAGATACACACATTCTCTGTGTTCCTAAGACACGAACTAAAACATTTGGCGAAAGGTCATTCTCTTTTTGTGCAGCCAAACAATGGAATTCTCTTCCATTACACATCCGAAGTATTTAAACTGCTAAGTCCTTCAAGAATGCACTTAAGACACATCTTTTCAAAATTTATTTTGAAAATGAATGAAACAACATTTCTTTTAATGATTAACGTAGCTGATGTATAATGTATTGTCATTTATGTAGTTAGTATGATATGAATGTTTATTTAATTAATATATGTATTGTTAGCTCCATGTAAAGCGCCGTGAGCCCGGCTCCTAGCTGGGATACAGCGCTATATAAATCATCATTTTATTATTATTATTATTACATATCCCATTACTCTCTGCTGGCTTACTGTAGATTTTATCCTAAGTTACGTATTATGAATGAGACTTTCAATCACAAACAAAATGTGTCATTAAAACAAACCACCATTTAATATTAAACAGTAAAATTATCTTATAGTACCAGTGGCTTATCTTTTAGATTTTAGGGAAGGAAATTGTTAAAGAACCTGAAACAGCTAATTAAAAACTTGTTTTGGTCCACAGTTTATTCAGGGTGTCGAATGAGTTTCTATGAAATTCTGAGAGAGAAAATATTTAAGAGAGGAAGGGATGGATCTTTTCCTGTGTGGTAAGAATGATTTTAAAACAAATACTGCTACCTAACATTATCTTAAAACAAATACTGCTACCTAACATTATTTTAAAACAAATACTGCTACCCAACATTATTTTAAAACAATTACTGCTACCTAACATTATTTTAAAACAAATACTGCTACCTAACATTATTTTAAAACAAATCCAGATACCTAACATTATTTTAAAACAAATCCAGCTACCTAACATTATTTTAAAACAAATACTGCTACCTAACATTGTTTTAAAACAAATACTGCTACCTAACATTATTTTAAAACAAATACTGTTACCTAACATTATTTTAAAACAAATCCAGCTACCTAACATTGTTTTAAAACAAATACTGCTACCTAACATTATTTTAAAACAAATCTAGCTACCTAACATTATTTTAAAACAAATCCAGCTACCTAACATTGTTTTAAAACAAATACTGCTACCTAACATTATTTTAAAACAAATACTGCTACCTAACAATATTTTAAAACAAATACTGCTACCTAACATTATTTTAAAACAAATACTGCTACCTAACATTATTTTAAAATTAAAACAAATACTGCTACCTAACATTATTTTAAAACAAATACTGCTACCTAACATTATTTTAAAACAAATACTGCTACCTAACATTGTATCATTTTTTTGTTCTGTCTAATCATGGTATAATTTTTATTTGTGAAATGTGTCTTCAAGGATTTTTACATATTTCATTTTTTATTGATGTTAATCAAAAATGAATATTTTATGAAATAAAATATGAATTGATTCTGCTTGCTATCATTCTACCATCTTGTAATTGTCAAGGGGTTTGACTGAAATTAAATTGTTATGTAGAGTAAAAGAGACATGAACAAGTGTGTCAATAAAAAAATATTTAATAAGCTTTATTTTAAAGATTAATTACAAGAAATAATTTTTCCATTAAACAAAGATGCATTATAATATAACATTTTATTCTGTTCAGGAAAGCATCCATGGCTGGTCTGTTGGCTGGTGCCGCAGCTCAGTTTATTTCAAGCCCTACAGACTTGGTTAAAGTTCAGATGCAAATGGAAGGGAAGAGAAGACTTGAAGGAAAGCCCCCAAGGTTTGTCAAACGTGTGCCTCTTTTTCATTGGTCTGGATCTTTAGCCTGAGTCAATCAGAAAAAAGAATTACAATTGGTCCAACAATTATTTATACAATGTTCCCTCTAAGGTTCGTTGGTCTGTGTGCAAAGTTGCACAGCATTAATTTTTTGTGCAATAATTTTACGTAATTCGCTGCACGTAATTCTAAACTGCTGCGGCGCGTCTGTCAAATAATTACTCCGCCGGGCAGCTTAAAGGGGTCAGGGATAATAAATAGTATTTTTAACAGCTTTTTTGACTTGTTTAGTGATTTCAATATTGATTGATCCCCTTGTTTTGAGAATAAACTACACTACAAGAACTAAATGTCTTAAAAGATAAAAATGAATATTTTTAAAGTTTTAGTCAGTAATCAAGATTAAAAATTTATTTTTGTAGGTTTTCATATTGGGCTGCATAAAAACCAAAAAACAATAAAAAGCATTTTTTCCTTTATTACAAATCATTAGCCAATTTTGTTTAAAAAATAATAATAATAATAATAATATTGAATTAAAAAAAATTCTCAATGACTTTTCTTATTTCCAAACAAACCTCAAGTGCTAATAATGAAATGAATAGATTAAGCTTTCCTTTTGAACAAAGAAAAAAGACAACAAAAAAAAAAACAACAACAACACTATTTATTAACAATCTCTTTGATGTTATATTTCAGAGTAAAAAATACACTTCATGCATTCCAACAAATTGTTGCAGAAGGAGGAGTCAGGAAGCTGTGGACAGGTTGGGTCCCCAATGTTCAAAGGGCTGCATTGGTCAATTTAGGAGGTTAGTGTTATTTTAACTCCTTAGGAAGCTGTGGACAGGTTGGGTCCCCAATGTTCAAAGAGCTGCATTGGTCAATTTAGGAGGTTAGTGTTATTTTAAACAATAGATTTAGGAGGTTAGTTCTATTTTAAACAATAGATTTAGGAGGTTAGTGTTATTTTAAACAAAAGATTTAGGAGGTTAGTTCTATTTTAAACAATAGATTTAGATTAGTTTTATTTTAAACAATAGATTTAGGAGGTTAGTGTTATTTTAAACAAAAGATTTAGGAGGTTAGCCACTTTAGACAATTAATTTAGAAACTATTTAAATTTAACAAAAAAAAAAAAAAAAAGATTTCATGATTTTAGGAATTTATTAAGTATGATTTTGAAAGACAGTTTTTCTAACATCTTTTAAAGTAAAATGTATCATCTGATAACTATTGTAGTAACATATCAATGAGCTGTTTGAAATATAATTAGTACATTTCATTTAAAAAAACAACAACAAACTATTGAGATATTTCTGTTAAAACTTCCAGATTTAGCGACGTATGACACGGCCAAACATACCATATTATCTCATTCTAGTTTGAAAGACAACTATGTGACCCACACATTGTCAAGGTAAATAATTGTTAGGAAAAGGTAAAAAATTAAATGGAAAAGACATAAACAAGGTAAGGGTTAGTAACGTCCTGTCAGGCTAACCCTTACCTTGTTTACGTCCTGTCAGGCTAACCCTTACCTTGTTTACGTCCTGTCAGGCTAACCCTTACCTTGTTTACGTCCTGTCAGGCTAACCCTTACCTTGTTTACGTCTTTTCCATTTAATTTTTTATAAGCCTGATTGCAGTCTCACCCCACATTTTGTTTACTACCTATGAAAAGGTAGCTCTGTTGTTTTATGTTCACGTAAAGAGGTTCAGCATATTTAGAAATGACATTGGAAATGGGTGTTGACTGCTGTAGAAATGTTTCTACCTGGGTTAATGCCCAATATTCTGATAAAATCTTTTAAAATCTTTTAAATAATTTGTAAAGTATTATCTATTTATCTGTATGTAATACTAAATTTATCTGTTGCCAAGTCTAAATGATTAGCAGTATTAGTAAGTCTAAATGACACTTTTAGTACCTGATATTAAGTCTAAATGACATGTTTAGTACATTATAGTAAGTATAAATGACATGTTTAGTACCTGATAGTAAGTCTAAATGACATGTTTAGTACCTGATAGTAAGTCTAAATGACATGTTTAGTACCTGATAGTAAGTCTAAATGACATGTTTAGTGCCTGTTCAGGTATTGTGGCTGCTCTGATGGGGACTCCAGCTGATGTAGTCAAGACACGAATCATGAACCAACCGATGAAAGATGGAAAGTAAGTAGGACAGTTTTTGGTAGGGACTAGGGAAATATGCCATGAACCAACTGATGAAAGATGGGAGGTAAGTAGGACAGTTTTTGGTAGGGACTAGGGAAATATGCCATGAACCAACCGATGAAAGATGGGAGGTAAGTAGGACAGTTTTTGGTAGGGACTAGGGAAATATGCCATGAACCAACCGATGAAAGATGGGAGGTAAATAGGACAGTTTTTGGTAGGGACTAGGGAAATATGCCATGAAGCAACCGATGAAAGATGGGAGGTAAATAGGACAGTTTTTGGTTGGGACTAGGGAAATATGTCATGAACCAACGGATGAAAGATGGGAGGTAAGTAGGATAGTTTTTGGTTGGGACATATGTCTCCTAAAGAAAATACAACTCTAATTTATTTTAAGATGAGTTGGGCCACCTTCAGCATGTCAAGGAGTGGACTTTAATACATTCACAAACAAATAATACAAACTCAATTGAGTTTTCAAACACAATTACCAACAAAGAATTTAGGATTTTTTTTTAATTCAAGGGAAATCATTCTAGATTACATTAAAACTCATTTCAAATCAGTAAATCTGTCACTAAACAAAGTATGAATTCATATCCCCTCATGCTACATCACACCAAGAATGTGTCAATATAAAGTGCACCCGCAACATTCTAGCATTAGCATTCACAAAGCGGGAAAACCCCATTAATTATAATTCTAGATTACACTAAAAGTAATTTCAAATCAATAATTTTGAAACCTAATAAAATAATTGTTATCTACTAATTGCAGCGTAAATTACTGGAGTCGAACAAATAGAGATTTTTCAAAAATTCCTGCTCCAAAATTATTCTGAATATTATTAGCTACTTTTTGGTGTTTGTTTGAACCTGATACATGTTATAGTTGGCGATAAATTGAAGCAATACTGACATATCAATTCGGGTTTGTAATAATTTTCCAGGAAATCCAGTAATTGGGACCTCCTTAACATATTTTCAAAAGACGTGAACGCTCTATCTGGTATGGTTCAGGAGGAGTTGCTGTTCAAACCTCGAACAGACTGGCCAGGCATTTCAAATATATAAATTGCAATATTCCCAAATTAAATTACATTAAAAAATCAGGTTCAGTAACAATTTAGGATTTAGTAGCATTTTTATTTACAGTTTTCGGTGTTGAAGTAACTATGTTTTTACAACTTTTCCCACAAGCAGGTCATAAAAAAACTACTGGTTTGGCCTTATCTGTGATTGCCTACTCCCATACTCCCAGCACATGAATAATTTTAATTTGCAACATATCAGTAGCTCAAGCATATGGATTATTTCCCTTGTCCATTGATTAGGAACCTCCACTCCCCTCAGATTTTGTCATTATCTGCTCCAATCACCAGTTCTTGCTGAAATCTTCATAGACATTTTATAGTATAATCACAAGGCAACACAATTTTTCCACTTTCTTGATTCCATGCACATTCCAACTTCCCACACCTTTATATAAAAATAGGTTTATCTGTTCAATCAATATGTTCCACAACTGCACAATGCTTAGAGTCAGTTCTTTCTCAATCTTTGAATTGTTTTATTTAAGCCAAAATTTAATCTACACATGTCTCTATAGAAATTATTCGCTTCTCTTAAGAATTTTTTAATACATTTCTGACATATCAAATTTCAGTTCATCATTGTTTGAATTTAATGAAGAAGCTATTAAATATTATATACATATCATGACATTACAAAATGTTTATTTTAATTTAATCATTAAGATTTTAATGTAAAATATGCAATAAAATTATATCAGTAGAAGTTCTCATTAAAAAATAAATAAACATGCCTTCATGCATTCAATGAGAATTTCTTATCAATTAATTTGGTTTATTTTGACAAACAGATTTTCAAGCATGTTTAAAAATGTTATAGCCAATAATTTATAAGCTTATTTACCTGGCATATTTCTTTAAAAAATACCTATAACTTCAGCATTACATCTCAGAAATGTATTGTGTTTAATGTTTAATACCCCAGAGGTTTGCTGTACACTGGCTCTGTGGACTGTTTGGTTAAGACTGTCAGACTTGAAGGTTTCTTTGCTTTATATAAGGGATTTCTACCAATATGGGCCAGAATGGTAAGTAGACTGAATTTTACTAATGTTAGCTCATGTAGATCTTTGGTCCACACCCTCTCCAACTCATTGGTCCACACCTTGTCCAACTCATTGGTCCACACC
>MUZC01002067.1:6469-18775 GCA_002072015.1 Radix auricularia | reverse complement strand
CCCATAACCGGAAATGACCCCCACCCATAACCCGGAAGTAACCACGCCTACCATATGTGACGTCATAGACCGGAAGTGACGTCGGTGGCGTACGCCACCAAAATGATAACCGTTCCGTGCATTACATACTACTTATGTGTAAAAGTTTTCATAAAAATATGTCTAAAATCTAAACACAATTACTGATAACTACATAATGCTGATATCTAACATAAGTACTGATACATAATACGAAAATGCGCTAACACGTCCTGAGTTCCAAAAGGGACCAGGCTTAACATGATTTTTTTTTACACCCAGAACACTATACGTTATGTGTAAGGGGTGGATATTAGCAGTTTTAAATTTTTTTTTACTTATTAACATTTTTAAAATGACGTTCACGAACAGTTATTCAGTTTTTAAAAAGCATGAATATTAAATAAGCTTTAGAGATAAGTACCCATACAAAAAAAAAACACTCGGTGGGCATAAAGTTTTCTATACAAGCAGATATCAAGTCAAAATTAACCTTGGAATGTTTCAGTTAGTGACTTTGATCCTTGCACTACCAAATTCCATAGCTCGGAATGGTAAATAATATATTATTTTGAAGTCATTTTACTTGATTTGCACTTTCTGCCTTTACGAAGATTCCCAACACGTCACCTATTGGAATGGGTCAGTTACCCACCTATGAGAGTCCAATTATATTTCTTGGACTATTCTCGTCCAGGTATTCGCAGCTGTTGTTATGAAATTATCTTCAATCACACCTTTACAGTAGGATTAAATTACAAGCTGTGAAGGACGACATAAAAAGTTCACAATTTTTCTCAAAATGTCCAGGCTTCAAGCGTTATTTTAAAATGACTGAGAAGCTGTGACATTAAATCAAGACGTTAAAGTTTAATGGCTGTAGTAACTTGTTAGGTCAAACTTAAGGTGAACAATTTATTTTGGTCTTCATCAAAATATTTGTTCATGTGCGTTAAAAAAAAAATTAGATTTTTAAAAAAATTTCTTTATTGCTGACTTCATGAATAATTCGTATTTTAGGTGTGAGATAGAGTAAAAAAAAAATTATTAAAGTTTTGAATACAATTTTACTTTAATTCCAAAATGTTCCATCACAGAAAGTGGACAGACGTAACAATTTGTTTTTAAATGATCCTAAACATATCAACTATATTTTACTTTAACATAATGTTGACCTGCTTGTCAGACCTGCTTGTTAGTGACCTTTATCAAATAAACAACTATTTTCTAAAAATTGGAATGAATGAATGGATATATAACTAAAGATCTTAATTAATAGAAGTTTGTATCTCTTGTGTGATAGAGCACGATGGAATTAAAGTTTACTTAATTGGTCTATCAAGCTGGTTAATTACACTACTAATGAACCGTACACTATTGAATTTTTTAAATCGAATTCCAAAATATTTAAGTATGAGTAATTAAAAATAAATTATGTTAATCTTTTTGATAAACCTCTGCTGTTAAAATATTCATTTATTTTTGTTTGACTTTTTTTAAAACTATAATTAAAATATTTTTTAAATTAAGATTTAAAAAAAAACTACTTATTTACTATAAATAGGGGGCCGTCCATAAAGTACGTCACGCTTCAGATGGGAGGAAGGGGAGTAAGAAACTGGGACAGTTTGTGACAGGGGGGAGGGGGTTGTCCGGTTATTTGTGATGTCACAGTGTTTAATGTTAAATTTTAATTATTTTTTAAATAAAAATATATTTTTGTACGAAAGTGTGACGTACTTTAGGGTAGTGGGGTTGTTCCGAGATTTGTGACAGGGGAAAGAGGGGGTAAAAAATGGTCAAAAATCGCGTGACGTATTTTATTGATGGACCCTAGTTTATCATTCATGACATACAAATAAGAGTACAAGCTATGGCTGCATTGAAATTCGTTAGAAAAATGTTTCCGTTTCTGTCTCACCGACTAGATCTTTATGAATGTTAGTTCTACTTAATAACTATAGACTATATGACGTTTTAAATTTTAAAACATTATTTTAAAAATAGCAGCTAGTATAATTAAGGTAATTTGTTTTTATCTCATGCTTAGTGGGTGTGGATTTTTTTTATTAGCCCTTAGAATTCTTTAATATAATTTGATACAGGGCTTCATCAAAGTTTTCATGATAACTTTGTCTCCAGGAGTGATGATAAAATTACTGTTTAATTAGTTTGAACTTTTGACAAAGAAGAATATAACTATGCAACGAGCCATAAAACCAGGATAATCACATTAAAAAAATTCTAGAGAATATGTAAATTTAACTAATTTTTAAAACTCCTCATATTAACTTCACCGCCGTCTCTCGTGGTCCGTCAGGCGGAAAAACAAAAGTAAAAAACGACCCTCTTTCCGTGATGCTATCGAGCTGAAATTTTGCACATAGACTTGTGTTACATAACTATGCATTAATTCAAAATTTCAGAACGATCAAATGTACCGTAATTAAATTAATGTATTTTTAAGTTATCTCTATACAACCGTATGGTAGCCATCTGTGTGGCGAGAAAGATGTTGATATTCTTTGACAAGTTGTCTAGGGGTATATTATTTAATTTATTCTCTCCCCGCCTACACGAGCATACTTAAGTGATCTCTCACAATACGATGATCAACAAACAAGGTGGTGAAATTGTAACAATAATTTATTTTACAATAATTACACTGAGCGGAAACAAGTTCCGTTATGGCCAAAATTCATCACTAGGCTTAAGCCAATCAATATAATAATTATATGGTAAATACTTAAATTTTTAGGAAGGACTGCCCCGCTCCTTAAACGGTTGGTTCTGCAATTCTGTCCTATGGGCTGCTTCACCTATGATTCCAGGTGACTTCGGTGATCACGGATTGTGTGATTAACCGGCTTCTACACAGGTGATGTGTAGGCATCAACCAGTGCGGTTGGCTTCTTGTTGGCTGCTTCACCTACGGTTCCAGGTGACTTCGGTGATCACGGATGGTGTGAACAACCGGCTTCTACAACTATAATGTGTAGGCAACAACCAGTGCGGTTGGCTTCAGCGTTACGCTTGGAGTAAGCTGGTAATGATGATTTATCCTCCTCTGGTCCTGTCGATCAGTGCAGGGTGAGGTAGGGGTTGGATACAAGTCGCGTGGATAGCGGTGAGTCCAGCTCCTGGTCCAATTGTGGGTTGGGGTTCGGATGCAAGTCGCGTGGATAGCGGTGAGTCCAGCTCCTGATCCAGGTATGTCGACACTTCGTTAGGGCGGTTGCTGTCTGGAGTTCAGGTTATCTCGCAGTACAGGCAGGTGCCTAAAAACCAGACTGAGATAGAAAGAATATATATGAAGATGGTTTCTATTCTCGTCTGTTTTGATCCACCTTTTGGGCAGCCGAGCCTTCAGAGCCAGGGGCCAAATGGTGATCAAATACATTTTCATGAGCATATTGTTATTAAAGACATACATATATATATAACATGAACTGGAAATAATATTTCATTATCATTGTGTAAGTGGATGGTGGAATAAATACAAGGATATTATTGGTTACAACAATATAATTCCATCCATCTGCCTGATGGCTAATTAATACATATTATAATATAATACTGAAAGGATAATTCATCCTGTGAGTGGATGGTAGAATAAATACAATGATATTATTGGTTACACCAATATAATTCGGACCATCTGCCTGATGGTTATTTAATATGTTTTATAACCTAAGACGGAAATAATAATTCACCACCATCTCGTAAATGAAATAAATATAATAATAGTTAAATTAAAGTTAATAATAGTATTGGTTATACTAATACAATTCAATCCATCTATCTGATGGTTCGCGTGTTATCATATTTAGTCATGAAAGGAGAAATACAATGTCGCATGCAGCTGGCTTATGGCTAACTGGGTCAACATGTCTCTACAATTTCAATATGACATTGCACGAATATTAATATTTAAATATCGGCGTGAAATACGCTCACAAATACCAGGGGAATAAGTTAGAGTTTCAACTTACATAGATTCTGGCTAGAATAACTGTGCCGGCTTTCTCGCATCAAAGGATGGCTATAGATTTAGTTCAGTGGCTTGAACACTCAAATCGATTAGCACACAATTGACGTTCGGGCGGAAAAGAAAGAATCTTCTTCATGCAGGGATTTTATACATGTGTGGATAGTCTCATTTTCGGGCAGTTCATTGCATATTTAATTATTGACCTTTGATCCTTGAACTCTTGGAGAGTAATGTCCCTTTTGTTTTGATTCTGTTCTCGTGCAAATAGCATTGGGCTCCCAAATTTCGCCACAATCTGTTGTTGACATAATTTTTGCTATTTCAAGATATTAGTTAAAACTATTTGAATGAAGATTGTATCTTCATCTTAAGAAAGAGTAAAGTAGTAATTATACATAAAGCAATTAATTCAACACAAAGAAACACAACAAAAAGATAACCATTAGTTAGACATAAGGATAAAAACACCTTTCTTATACCATAAGCAAGAACAACAACCTACAAGCTTTCGTTCTTCCCATCCGAAATTCTGGCGTAGCTTGGATTGCCTGAAGAAACCAGGAAAAACCAACACTTTTCATCATTTAAAACGTTATAAGAATGCATGACTTGTCACAAATCATAGCAAAACGTAGGACGCGATAATATTCTGTACAGAGATATTCTGTAACAGATATTATAATATTATGAAGTCTAAATCTATACCTCCTAAGGGAGTAGACGTGCTAGCGGAGGGATGGGGGTGTTTATCAGTTTTCATTGTCAAGATACATTCATTTTAAAATTTCTCGCTATTGCTACTGCGAATTCGTATCTTCATCCTTACCTTTTTTTTTCTTTCTCATTTATTTCTCTTTATTTCAAAATTTGGTAAAGCAACACAGTGATTCCTCCAAGAAAAATCTCTGGTTGGGAAGGTTTCCCAAAGTAATTTCTGGAAAGGAATAAAAAAACAAGTCAACACTTGGTTTTATTTGGTATTCAATCTGGCCAATATCACAAGCGTAGACCAAATGGACATCATGGAGAAATAAAAAAAACCTTCAGCGTTACACCTCACATCAAACTTAATATTAAATACATTAATTTTAAAAAAAAATACAAACAATAAATCTAATGGGCTCGATTAACCCAAAACCACTAGATCTAATTATTGATCCTTCAAATAAATATGATCTTGTGTAAAGAAATTCTTATTCCAAGTGAATTTTTTCCCCCCGATAGTAGATTCCAATGAGGTAATTTCCTTGCCTGGCAGATCCATTTTTAAAAAAAAAAAAAAAAATTTGTGACAGATCCATGTTTATTATTATTTTTTTTGTATCAAGCTGTTCTGTTTTAGTTTGAACTACTTAGTGTATTAAATGTAGTTATAAGTAACTGAAACAAATAGTAGCTGTAAGTAATTGAAACAAATTGTAGCTATAAGTAACTGAAACTAATAGTAGTGATATGTAATTGATAGGGCTGCGGAAATTAACGATTAACTTATCGATGAATCGGTAAAATGTTTCATTGATTAAAATTATTTTAATCGATAAAATGGCGATTAAAATTAAAGAAAATAATTTCAACAATTTTTTCGTTTTATTAATTAATAATTAATTATTAATATTAATAATATTCTTTTTTACGTACAAACTTCTTCCTTAAAAAAAGATTTTTAAAGTGTAAACTTTAAAATAAGCAGTTTTTACAAGAAGGATATAAAAATCAATAAACATTGTTTTTTTTTTACTTAATTAACAGTAACAAAATTAAAATTCCTTGGCATTCAATTTAAGTACTTATATTTAAACATATCTCCTAAAAATATTATATTTTTCTTATATAATACTTAAGTAATGGGCATTTCATAAAATTTTCAGTTTAATGACGTCCTACATCTTATTTAAAGCTTCAACTTTAATCCAAATTATCGATTAATTATTCAGTAATTTTTTAAAAGTTAACGATTAAATTTAAATTAATCGATAACAGCCCTAGTAATTGAAACAAATAGTAGCCATTCTAAATTAGATCGAGGAACAAGAAATAAAGAACTTTGAAAATTTTCAAACATTTACAAAATAAGATTTACACATATTTTTTAAAGCAAAATCATAAAGATTAAGTTGGTTTTTTTTTTTTTTTTTTTTTTTTTTTTTTGTTGTTGTTGTTGTTGTAAGAAATAAAGAAAATAAAGACAACATTCTAAAATACTTTTGAAAGAAAATAAAACTGTCAAGACTTTTATTTAAGACACCTCATTAAACATACGAAATTGTTAGATCTTATACTCTAATAATGAATAAGGTACAGGGTAATTTTGAACTTATTTAATATTTCAATTGAGTATTGATGGGTTTTTTTTCAACAATAACTGAATAATTTTACTTCTTTAAAAATGTGTAAATTCTAACATGGCTATAAATTTATTTATTTCACACTTTTGTAATTTTTTTATTGAACAAAAAATAAATAAATAATAAATAGTATAGCTATAAAAGTATTCAAAAAATTGCAAGTTCTTTCAGTAAACCTTATATATAGGCCCTTATTGGGGAAATGGTGGGGGTTGGGGGTGATTGATTTTGACACGATCTTATTCCTTAAGCAAGAATAAAACACATGCAAATTCCCGGAATAAGGACGTGACTTGGGTTGCCTCAGGAATCCAGGAAAACCAACACTCTATAACAAATTAAAACTGTAATTAAAAAAAATACATTAACTAGAAATAAGCCAGGGATAGGCATAAAACGGTATAATCTTCAGTAAAGAATGAGCGTCTGCGACAGAAAAAAAAAAGAAAAGCTAAAGCGGGTGAGTTGCGCCAGCCAAGTAATCCACCTCTGTCGTGTCCCCGGTAGTCCCGTTAGTGGTCCGGTACCAAAGCTGGAAGATATTTTCTTGAAGGTACGCGAGGTGGCCCTCCAGATCGAAGAGGAACAGAGAGAACCTCACGACATTACCAGACGAACTGAAGGGAACGGAGATCAAAGTCGACTGCGACGTCCCGCGAGTTAATTTGGCGCCCATGTAGAAATCTGTCATGGAAACGAAAAAAAAGAACATCACATTTTTAAATACAAGGGTGTTGAATGTATTAGGACTTAATTTGTGACTTTGCTGCAGCGTTGTGCTGAATTTAATTTTTCTTCTTAAAGCTTATAATTTATAACTTTTTTTTTAGCTTAAATTGGATTGCACTGATACATGTTGCCCTGCCCAGAGGCGTCACTAGGGTTGGTGTCACCCGGGGCGGTAGCTCATGGTGTCAACCGGGGCGGTAGCTCATGGTGTCAACCGGGGCGGTAGCTCATTATGTCGCCCCCTCATGATTAAACCCATAGAAATCCTCCGAGTTCTCCAGTGCCAAAGAACGGGAATATATAGAATTTTACGGTCTGGTGTCACCCCCCTGATGGTGTCACCCGGGGCGGCCCACCCCCTCCGCACCCCCCTAGCGACGCCACTGGCCCTGCCTATTTATGAAGTGGGTCATGGATATTAATAAACCGTGTCCTACTTATGACACGCGGAGAATTTTAAGCTTTAACCACTGATATGTAGAATCCGACGCCCAATTTCTATTCAATCTCAATGCATTGAATACATTAGTCATTTTTACTATATGGTGAACTTACTTCAGGAAAAAGGAAAACAGGTCCCCACGCTTGCGATTTAAAGATGTCTGTCAAAGGGACATGAAAGCAGCCAAAATACATATAAGTGACTGGGAGTGTAAGGCAGAAGACCGATCTACTTGGTGCACAGTTGTAAAGGAAGGCGTCATAGCAGCCGAGAAGCGAAGAATGGAGGAGGCTGCAGACAGAAGAGCCAGGAGAAAGGCCAAAACATTTCGAAGCACAGAACTCGTGTGTAAAAAATACTGTGGTAAAGACTGTCACTCAAGGGTAGGACTGCACAGCCACTCGAGAAAATGGAACCCAACCAAACGGTGATGCCCCATCGTCTCGCAAGACGGAAGGATGCCGATATATTTACCATTAGTAAATCCTGTTCCGTTGGCCTTGTATTCGCTGACAAAACCTTCAGTCCTGTCGAGCCTTTCATTCAATCTGTCCCATCCCCAAATGCCGGAACCAGGTTCTGGGATGATTGTGTAGCCACACAGGAAGACGCTTTCAAAGTTACAGGTGACGTTTTGCGACTTATCTTGTAGTTGGGAAATAAGTTGATCAATATGAGCGGGCGTGTGGGTGAATGTATGTTTACAAGGAGGCTAAAAGGAAAAAGGCTAGGTGTATGGTTAAGTGTTGGGCTAGGCGTAAGGCTAAGTGTAAGGCTAATTGTAAGGCTAAGTGTTAAGCTAAATGCAAGGTTAAATATACGGCTTAGTGTAATTTTAAGTGTACGGCTTAGTGTAATTTTAAGTGTACGGCTTAGTGTAATTTTAAGTGTACGGCTTAGTGTAATTTTAAATGTACGGCTTAGTGTAATTTTAAGTGTAAGGCTTAGTGTAATTTTAAGTGTACGGCTTAGTGTAATTTTAAGTGTGAGGCTTAGTGTAATTTTAAGTGTACGGCTTAGTGTAATTTTAAGTGTACGGCTTAGTGTAATTTTAAGTGTACGGCTTAGTGTAATTTTAAGTGTAAGGCTTAGTGTAATTTTAAGTGTACGGCTTAGTGTAATTTTAAGTGTAACATCTAAGGTTAAATTTATGGCTCAATGTAAATCTAAGTGTAAGATAAGTGTTTGAAAGCAAACCTGTAAATATTGGGGTATGTGCTGGGGCTCAAGTGTGTCAAGTTATATCATTAATATCATCTCGTACAACATAATCTCATAATAATCTCATGTGCACCACATACTCTCATATGCACAACATACTCTCAAATGCACAACCTACTCTCATAGGCACAATATACTCTCATAGGCACAACATACTCTTATAGGCGCAACATACTCTCATAAGCACAACATACTCTCATACGCACAAGATTCTCTCATACCCACAACATACTATCATTTGCACATATGCTCTCACAACATGCTTTTTAATTTGGAAGAAAATCAAACCAATTTATAGGACAAACATGTGTGCGAAATAGTTTGTTCTTTTTTTTTATCATTTAATTTTAATTTCCTGTACGATATAAAAAAATCCAAATTTTATTTTAAGATTGGCATTTATGATACTTTATCTTGTTATGGGTAACAAAAAAAAAACAAAAACAAACAAACAACAACAACAACAAAAAAAAACAAAAAAAAAGAAAAACAAAAACAAAAACAAACAAGGTAAGCTTGAAATTTAAACAAATATTGATAGGGACAGAAGTTTAGAGAAACCAATTCACCCGGCATTCTCTTTTATTTTACACATCAAACAAATTTTTATTCGAACAATTACTCGATACATGTTTGGTCACAGCATGAAAAATTAACTCTCATTCGATGAGTTGACTGGGTGAAGTAGACCCTAGGTGACGTAGACCCTAGGTGACGTAGACCCTGTGAGACGTGGACCCTGGGTGACATGGACCCTGGAGGACGCCTTGGTCTGATAGTGCACTCGATGTTTCTTGTGACAGAATCTCATGTCTTATAGTCAGTCTTTATTGTAACTTATTTGTCCATTGGGGCCGCTTTCAAACTTGTATGCGTGTATTACTGACACATCCCGGCTCACATTATAACACATAAGCCCTTTATAACATAATAAACTTTATTCCAATACTAGAATTTATTTACATCAATGAAATCAGTTGAGCATCTCGCTCCATCTTACACACTTCTCAACTCCTATTGCATTCTGGGATTCATACTTCACATGATCTCTCTCTACCAATCATATATCAAATACTATCATGTGACATTTATGACTTGCACCATTTGATGCGAGACATTTTACATTTTAAGTACTAACCACAGGCGATGGTCTCGTCCAGTCCTTCCCGACAATCCTTTCTTCCGTTACAGAGTTTTGCCTTGGGTACACACATGCCAGATTGACAGCGAAGTTCGTCCGAGGTACAGTCTGTAGCAAAATTCATTTTTTTAAAAATTGAGATCAAACAGCGTATTTAAGTTTTAAGGACAAACAATAAACATGGACTATATAGTATTGTCAATTTGTTATAAATAAATGACATTATCATTGAAGGGTTGAGTCACTCACACTCTTATAACACAGCCTACAATACCATCGGTGAGCCTCAACAAAAGGGCACCGCCATGGAGATATTCCTCCACAGAGCGTGTGCTGTCTGACCTGTCCACGTCCCCAATAGCTGGAGAGCATTTGGTCAGCAGATGTGCCACTGTCTCCTCGGCCATACCACATAGACGGCAGCCGGGTTCCCTGTTTTTATCTAGTCTGTGAAAGTAGCTGTTTGTTGGACAGTGTCCAGTCCGCATCTGTGTGATGAGGGACGGGCATCTACGAGGCAGCCTCTACGAGGGATCTCGATTGCGTGGTCGCGGCATTTTATCGTAAAGCACCCTTGCCGTGTCATCCTCCCCTCAGCCCGCTAGCCATTTTCCCAAAAAACGGTCTTTTAACCACAATTTTAGCCCCAATTGTGTCATTCGGCGATCAATTTGGGGCTGGGCATCGCCCTGCTGGTCCAACAAGTGTACCTTTTCTTGCTGTTGTATTTTTGCGTGCCCTGTAATGTATTGTAGGACGACCATGCGCCCTAGTGAATTTATTTAAAGGGTTCTATAAATATATTCCTCCATTTTTTAGTTTTTTTTATCATCAGATTAAAACCATTTTGATTATTTCATAACCAAAATGAGCTACTGAAGAAATTTTTAACAATTCTAACAGTACCGTCTGTTTTGAGGTACTTTGACCAAAGCGAGCTGACTTTTATTTTTCATTTGCAATAGGGACCTTTTGGGAACGGGATCTACTGAAAATGGGATCCTTCCGAGGAACAGGCTGGGTCCGTTAAGGGAGGTTGTAAAATACACGAGAAACAAATGTGAATCCTTTCAAGCTTTTTAAGCTAGTCAACAAACCAAACATAAACATTTAGAAGAGAACAAAATACTTTTAAATTACAAATAAATCAATGTCCTTTTTATAATCTTCAAATTAAACCTAAATGAGGCAAAGCAGTAGACTTTATGAAAAATGTAAATTAAATAGGGTGCATACAGTTGTGACAGGACGTCACAAATAACGTCAATTAGCGACGTCCTGTCTGGCTTAAATATGCTCTGGTTAAATAACAACTGACGTCCTGTCTGGCTTAGGGGTCATCCATAAAGAACGTCACGCTCCAGAGGGGGGGAGGGGTGTAAGAAAGTATGACAGTTTGTGACAGGGGGGAGGCAGGGAGTTAAAATGGTCAAAATAGCGTGACGTACTTTATGGGTGCCCCTTACATATGCCCTGTTTAAATAAAAAACAAAAAATTCTTAAAGTCTGATTGCAGTCTCATTCATATTGTGTCTTTTTTCAAAATTTTTGTAAAAAAAAAACAGTTTTCTCTGTATGCCTATAATATACAAGAACCAATCTTTCCATGGCTTGTCGTACCCCTACATAATCCTTATTCACAAAGCGGTTATCCAATTACCTAACAGAATCCTATTCTTAAAAGTGTTTACTTTACTCAAATGGATAATTTTAAATCACGTGTTCCCATTTCACATTTGAATCCAGTAACCATTATTATTCCCGATGCGATGTCGATTTAATTCCACTACCCCCTTATGATTTTCGTTATAGAATCCTGTTCCTATTTAGGGGTCCTATTCCAATTATGATTTTCGTTATAGAATCATGCTCCTTTTTAGGGATCCTATTCCAATCATGATTTTCGTTATAGAATCATGTTCCTATTTGGGGTCCTACTCCTATCGTGATTTTCGTTATAGAATCATGTTCCTATTTGGGGGTCCTACTCCTATCGTGATTTTCATTATAGAATCATGTTCCTATTTAGGGGTCCTATTCCAACTGAGATTTATCTTATCTTATCTTTAGAGCCGCTCCTTCTATACAGAAGAATATTGCGTCCACTGACCATGTCGGTCTCTTGGCAAGTGAAGCAGCGTCAACAGGCCACGGATGTCAGGGTTAACACGCCTTTGCCTTCCTAACTAGTGTCAGGAACCCATTGGGAGCTGGGTGGACTCAGAGACACAGTAACTAGTGTCAGGAACCCATTGGGAGCTGGGTGGACTCAGAGACACAGTAACTAGTGTCAGGTACCCATTGGGAGCTGAGTGGACACAGGGACACACTAACTAGTGTCAGGTACCCATTGGGAGCTTAGTGGACACAGGGACACATCAACTATAGTCAGGTACCCATTGGGGGCTGAGTGGACACA
>MUZC01002066.1:0-12166 GCA_002072015.1 Radix auricularia | reverse complement strand
GCATTATTTCACTATTTTTAAGAATCTTCTTAATTTAAAATAATTTTAATCTCGGTTAAACACATGCAAAAGGCTATCGGTCTTTTACGTGCACCTAGTAGGAGAATGGTTAACGTAAGCTGAACCATGCTGATATTAGCATCCCTGACAACATTAAAATTAATTTTATGTTAAAAAAAAACAACAACTATACAACAAGCTTATTATCCTTTAAGAAAAAACAAAAAAAAAACAAACAAAAAAAAACAACAACAAACAAACCAATAACAATAAACTGGCACTTCTGTAAGGCTAACGAAAAATGAATATGTTCCCGTGTCGTAATAAAGGTAGTAGTTGAGTAGTGCATAAGAGAACGATTATTCTTTACCCCCCCCCCCCGTTCCCTTCACCCGGACCATCCTCGCCCCCAGGCCAGGCTGCCGAACACTTCAAGGTGATCTGCTTCGACGACAAGAACAACGAGATTCCCAGGTGCCATTACCAGAAACGGAAGTACGGATCTACCTTCTGGCACACCGTGATACCTGGGACGGCCATCCGTAAAGTCCATCTTCAGATGTTGAGTGTGTCCCTGAGTTCTATCGGTCTCTGTGAATTCGAGGCGTATGGCGGTCAGCACCTTTCAGTACTTAGTGTTTACTTACTGCTACCGAGTATAGACTGCGTTACAAGTTGTTATACATACAAAGTTCATATCAGTCTCTGATTCGAGGCGTATGGCGGTCAGGACATTTCAGTACTTAGTGTTGTTTACTTACTGCTACTGAGTTTAGACTGCGTTACAAGTTGTTATATATACAAAGTTCATTTCTCTTCTTTGTTTAATCGACTGAAAATCGTAAGGTAAAGAACAGAAAACAAAAGCAATGTCCAAAATCGGACTGAACGATTAGTTTAAAAATTGTTCCTTTTATAGAACAAATTGTAACGCAGGACATTTATATAAACACAGAACAACAACGCTCACTTAAAAAAATAAACCCGGTGCTGAATTTATGTTTCACTAATGCCGTTCTAAATAGTTCACCTTGTTCAGGTAAATAGTTCACCTTGTTCAGGTAAATAGTTCACCTTGTTCGTGTAAATAGTTCACCTTGTTCAGGTAAATAGTTCACCTTGTTCAGGTAAATAGTTCACCTTGTTCGTGTAAATAGTTCACCTTTTTCAGGTAAATAGTTCACCTTGTTCAGGTAAATAGTTCAACTTGTTCAGGTAAATAGTTCAACTTGTTCAGGTAAATAGTTCACCTTGTTCGTGTAAATAGTTCACCTTGTTCGTGTAAATAGTTCACCTTGTTCGGGTAAATAGTTCACCTTGTTCAGGTAAATAGTTCACCCTGTTCAGGTAAATAGTTCACCTTGTTCGGGTAAATAGTTCACCTTGTTCGTGTAAATAGATCACCTTGTTCAGGTAAATAGTTCACCTTGTTCGTGTAAATAGTTCACCTTGTTCGTGTAAATAGTTTACCTTGTTCGTGTAAATAGTTCACCTTGTTCAGGTAAATAGTTCACCTTCTTCAGGTAAATAGTTCACCTTGTTCAGGTAAATAGTTCACCTTGTTCGGGTAAATAGTTCACCTTGTTCAGGTAAATAGTTCAACTTGTTCAGGTAAAAAGTTCCTCTTGTTCGTGTAAATAGTTCACCTTGTTCAGGTAAATAGTTCACCTTGTTCGGGTAAATAGCTCACTTTGTTCGGGTAAATAGTTCACCTTGTTCAGGTAAATAGTTCACCTTGTTCGGGTAAATAGTTCACCTTGTTCAGGTAAATAGTTCACCTTGTTCGTGTAAATAGTTCACCTTGTTCCGGTAAATAGTTCACCTTGTTCAGGTAAATAGTTCAACTTGTTCGGGTAAATAGTTCACCTTGTTCAGGTAAATAGTTCAACTTGTTTGGGTAAATAGTTCACCTTGTTCGGGTAAATAGTTCACATTGTTCGTGTAAATAGTTCACCTTGTTCAGGTAAATAGTTCACCTTGTTCGTGTAAATAGTTCACCTTGTTCGTGTAAATAGTTCACCTTCTTCAGGTAAATTGTTCACCTTGTTCAGGTAAATAGTTCAACTTGTTCGGGTAAATAGTTTACCTTGTTCAGATAAATAGTTCACCTTGTTCAGGTAAATAGTTCACCTTGTTCAGGTAAATAGTTCACCTTGTTCAGGTAAATAATTCACCTTGTTCAGGTAAATAGTTCAACTTGTTCGGGTAAATAGTTCACCTTGTTCAGATAAATAGTTCACCTTGTTCAGGTAAATAGTTCACCTTGTTCAGGTAAATAGTTCACCTTGTTCAGGTAAATAGTTCACCTTGTTCAGGTAAATAGTTCAACTTGTTCGGGTAAATAGTTCACCTTGTTCGGGTTCTTTATATAAAAAAATCATCCGCTAAAACTTATGATTGTGAGCACCCAAATATTGCAGTAAAGGGCATTTCTTAAATAACAAATGTCGTCAAGAAAACTTAGTGAAACTGGTCTGCACTGCACCGATCACCCCCATGCGCACACATTCATTGTGACACACGCGCGCCCGCACACACACACACACACACACACACACACACACACAGAGACAGACACACACACTGAAAGGCACATCAAGTGTTGTTTATTTTTAAAAGTGTAGGCATTCCTAAAATATTTTGAAATTAATTCGTATAAGGGTTAAAGACCTTATACGCCACTTCCACACTCTCCCAGACGCACAGACACTCACGCACACACAAACACAGTCACGCACAGTCAAGCACATCGAAAGACACAAAACATGAAAACAGTTTTTACAAAAGTTTAAGATATTATCTTTTTATTTCCGAACTCAATACGCCTCTTATTTTATATCAAAATCAAGACTATTTAACCGTATGCAAAAAATGAGTATTTTATTTAAAAACTTTCCTGCTTGTATTTAAAGGGTGTCAAGGACTCTATCATTGAAAAAGTGCATTTTAATTTTAAGTTTGAGTCAATGATGGTGATCATAATGATAATGATAATATATAATAAACAATATAAAAGCCCAAGTCACTGGCACTGTAAATATGAGGAACACTGTACAGCAGTCCATAGCAGTTAAAAAGACAGTTGTCATCTTGGTTCCGTTGTTAACAGAGCGTGTGGTGTTTCTCGCCGCAAATTATTATGTGACGTCATTGTTTGAGCTTAAATTTTAATTTTGGAAAAGGGAACGATGTAAAAAAAGTATTTGAGGATTAATAATTCAAAAATACTTTGTGTACATTTCAGGAAGTTTAATATTTCGTATTTATAAAAAAAAGGATAAGTTACTTGGGCTTCGGATAAAAATGTTGGTGCCCTGCAACCCCTAGTAATAATGATAATAATAAATAATAATAATGATACTAATAAAATTAATAATAATAATAATAACCTTTTCAAAAAAAAAAAAACAGTAAAACATTTATTTATAACATTGTCCAATTTAAAACATTCATATCCTCATATGAATTTTTTTTTATAAAAATAAAGAAATAAATATTAATAATGACACGATGTTGGACATATTTGATAACTTTTGCCGCCTCAAATAATANCCCCCCCGTAACTCATTTCTTTGTGCATCCCCGTGTCACACCAACCACGATAACTCTGCATTCCCCATCCCAGCGCAGCTCCTATTTGTATAACGTGCCCAGTTCAACGTATGCGTGTATTTTTATAGACTGCGCACCGCCTAGCACTGGCGTCAGCTGCGCGTCGACATGCAGAGAAGATTGCAGGAACCAAGGATGCACTTCTCTGAACAACTGCTACTACCTACAGCCCCAGAAGGTCATCAATGTAGGCAGCGGTCAGTACTTAAACATTTCAATACTTGGTGTGAAAACAAATAAGCCTCGGCCCCTAAACATTTAAATACTTGGTGTGACAACAAACAAGCCTCGGCCCCTAAACATTTCAATACTTGGTGGGACAACAAACAAGCCTCGGCCCCTAAACATTTAAATACTTGGTGTGACAACAAACAAGCCTCGGCCCCTAAACATTTCAATACTTGGTGTGACAACAAATAAGCCTCGGCCCCTAAACATTTCAATACTTGGTGTGACAACAAACAAGCCTCGGCCCCTAAACATTTCAATACTTGGTGTGACAACAAACAAGCCTCGGCCCCTAAACATTTCAATACTTGGTGTGAAAACAAATAAGCCTCGGCCCCTAAACATTTCAAAATCAATGAATTGATAAGTGTTAAAAAAAAATGTCGGTGATGTTTCTGACGTGTGCGGGGAGCGGGTTTGTTACATAGATTTTTTTTTAGGGCTGTACCGGATTCATTTTTTTAAAAATGTCTGGAACCAGTTTTATAAAATGTCCGGATTCCGGATTTTCCGAGCCAGAGCAATTATGTGTGAATATATTTTGCCGGGGCCGAAATCTGGTACACCCTTAGATTTTTTTGAATCGGGTTGGGGGGGGGATGGAGGCAGGTTTTCGATAGGGACACGTCTTGTATTTGTGTCAAGTTGTAGATTTAGGGCCCTTCACTTGTCCTGTTGTAAAATAATTTTAGTTTTTTTTTCGCTTCAGCAACACAGAAGAGCTCCACTCAGACCACTACGAAAAGTATGTACAGCTTTACTAAGTTACAATAAAGAATTTATTTAATCAGTTTTATGAATGCCAAGATTTAATGTTTACATGGGAACCCTTAAACTCTAAGCTCAATGCCTTGTTGTGCACGTTTCTGTTTGGGGCAAAAGGAGACACGCCTAAAATAGCCTAGAAATCTCAATATTGCATCTTGACCAGTGGTCAGTACCAACTGGGCGCGAATATTTTTTTGCTCATTTTCGGTAAGGGGGGGCGGGCAGGTCGAGGATCGATTTCGTGGAATGTGGTTGGGAGAAAAAAACAAGGTATTCTTAATCTTTATGTTTACGTCGCATTCTTAATTTTTTTGTTTACATGGAAATCAAATACAATGATATTGATAAGGGAAGAAGCCTAGAGATCCAAAAAATAATAAAGCTCTGCTCTTGGCTCGTGAAACTAAAAACACGGAGCCTAAGTCACTCTTCTAGCTGGCCTGAACCCCTCCCCTCTCCCACATCCGTCTAACTTGCCTGAAATAATATGGGGCATCTACCCCCTCCCCCATCCCTCCGACATCCGTCTACCTTGCCTGAAATAATATGGGGCAACTACCCCCTTCCCCACCCCTTCCACATCCGTCTAACTTGCCTGACATAATATGGGGCAACTACCCCCTTACCCACCCCTCCCACATCCGTCTACATTGCCTGAAATAATATGGGGCAACTACCCCCTTCCCCACCCCTCCCACATCCGTCTACCTTGCCTGAAATAATATCGGGCAACTACCCCCCACCCGTCCCACATCCGTCTACCTTGCCTGAAATAATATGGGGCAACTACCCCCTCCCCCATCCCTCCGACATTCGTCTACCTTGCCTGAAATAATATGGGGCAACTACCCCCCACCCCTCCCACAAACATGCGGTAAATGCCTTTAGAAGCGATGTAAACGTTAATGAGCTGTTTTACCATCATCTCGTATAGGAACAACGTCAATAACGAGACCCTACACATACACGATCCCAACAACTGCAAGTAAGGTTTGTTTCGGAGCCTCACATTTTTCTTTTAAATATTTGGTGTTTTTTTAGTCGCTGTAAAAGATTTGGTTTCAAAAAATTTTTTTATAAAAAAATAATGTAAAAGTGTTACATAAATATTTTTTATCATAGATTTTTTTTTTTTCAAAATTCGACCTTTTTCCTTTTAATGTTGTAATCAGGGATGAGGTGTGTTGGGGTTGGGTGATGACGTTACCAGTTGAAAAAAAAAAACGTTGAAATAATTTTTAAAACATCGTTGACGTTGAATTATTTTTTTTTTCATTTTTATTTGCTAAAAAATAATATATTTCACAAATTAAGACTTAACGATTTAATTTTAAACTAAGCCTCATAGATTTTTCTTCTTAAGTGGTAAATTATTATAAAAATTCGTATAGTCAAAATGGTTTTTTTCTTAGAAAATAGAAAAACGGCGTGGAACTAATAAAAATGTTACACCTTTTGGTGTTATAAATTTAAGTAGTCTGATATATTACCTGCAAATAAAAATAAATACAGTTTTTACAACTCTTTTGACAGATTTCTATTGTGTTTAAAGGGATAGGGATTGGAATATACTACCATAGAAGTACTTTAATTCAAATTGATGCTCTTCTTGAAATGGGTCACGTCTTCTGTCCCAATGTTTTAAATCATAACGTCTCACACTTACAAAAGCTGCTTGAATACTGTTAGAACTTTCAACTATTGTCTAAGACTTAGAGCATCATGATCTGTAATTTTTTGTACACATGCGATGTCGTATTTTTCAAAGTTGCCCGAATTATCTCCCGGTGACCTCCCGATAATTTGACCCGGAAACACATGTAGGACAACAAGAGGTCACCCAGAATTTTTGTTGCAGTGACATAAAGCATCAGCAGCATCAGCAGCAGCATCATCATCGGCAGCGAAAAATTAAAAAGAAAAAAGAAGCGACAGTTTCTGATCTGATCAAAGATCATTCTTTCAGATTCTGATCTGATTAAAGATCATTGTTTCAGTTTCTGGTGTGATTAACGATCATTGTTTCAATTTCTAATATGATTCAAGATCATTGTTTCAGACAAGGATTGCCCCGGAGAGTGGTTTGGCAAGAAATGCCCCCACAGATGTCACTGCCTGGAAGGTGGTTGCCACTTCAACGGCAGCTGTAGGACGAAAACGACGTGTGCGAGGGGATGGTTCTCAAATTATTGCCAATACCGTGAGTGATAAGAACAGCTTCATAAATAAACAACATGGAAAAAACAACAAGTTATGCATGTCTCGATAGATACAAAAGCCTATTTAAAATAGTTAAATGTTAAATATAAATAACATTGATTTTACACGGACAACATTAACGCAATGGTATTTGACGCGATCCAAACAACAGGCGATCTAGCGGTCAATTCGAGCTCAATCCCAGAAGTCCTCACGGACAACAACGACCTGACCTGCCTCCTTCTGCCAAACAACAGCTTGACCATTGACTGGAAGGAGCCGTTCGTTTTCACGTATCTCAGACTCGTCATGAAAGGTGAGTCTTCAATCGACTGACCAAACTCAGGACTACAGCAATCATAGAATAGCTCCAGTCTTTTCAGGTTCCTTATAAAATAGAAAATATGTAGGGTAGGAAAAAGCCTGGAAAAACCAAAGCTGCCCTGTTCCCATGTTCCCTATGACGTAGTGTACCTACCACACCTGCCATGTTCCCATGTTCCCTATGACGTAGTGTACCTACAAAACCTGCCCTGTTCCCATGTTCCCTATGACGTAGTGTACCTACCACACCTGCCATGTTCCCATGTTCCCTATGACGTACTGTACCTACCACACCTGCCCTGTCTCCATGTTCCCTATGACGTAGTGTACCTAGCACACCTGCCCTGTTCCTTTGTTTCATATGACGTAGTGTACCTACCACACCTGCCACTTTCCCATGCTCCCTATAACGTAGTGTACCTACCACACCTGCCACGTTCCCTTGTTCCCTATGACGTAGTGTACCTACCACACCTGCCACGTTCCCATGTTCCCTATGACGTAGTGTACCTAGCACACCTGCCCTGTTCCTTTGTTTCCTATGACGTAGTGTACCTACCACACCTGCCACGTTCCCATGTTCCCTATGACGTAGTGTACCTACCACACCTGCCACGTTCCTATGTTCCCTATGACGTAGTGTACCTAGCACCCCTACCCTGTTCCTTTATTTCCTATGACGTAGTGTACCTACCACACCTGCCCTGTTCCCTTGTTCCCTATGACGTAGTGTACCTACCACACCTGCCACGTTCCCATGTTCCCTATGACGTAGTGTACCTACCACACCTGCCACGTTCCCATGTTCCCTGATGACGTAGTGTACCAACCACACCTGCCCTGTTCCCTATGACTTAGTGTACCTACCACACCTGCCCTGTTCCCTTGTTCCCTATGACGTAGTGTACCTACCACACCTGCCCTGTTCCCATGTTCCCTATAACGTAGTGTACCTACCACACCTGCCCTGTTCCCTTGTTCCCTATGACGTAGTGTACCTACAACACCTAACACGTTCCCATGTTCCCTATGACGTAGTGTACCTACCACACCTGCCACGTTCCCATGTTCCCTATGACGTAGTGTACCTAGAACACCTGCCATGTTCCCTTGTTCCCTATGACGTAGTGTACCTACCACACCTGCCCTGTTCCCATGTTCCCTATGACGTAGTGTACCTACCACACCTGCCCTGTTCCCATGTTCCCTATGTCGTAGTGTACCTACCACACCTGCCACGTTCCCATGTTCCCTATGACGTAGTGTACCTACCACACCTGCCCTGTTCCCTAGTTCCCTCCGACGTAGTGTACGTACCACACCTGCCCTGTTCCTTTGTTCCCTATGACGTAGTGTACCTACCACACCTGCCCTGTTTTCTTGTTCCCTATGACGTAGTGTACCTACCACACCTGCCCTGTTCCCATGTTCCCTATGACGTAGTGTACCTACCACACCTGCCCTGTTCCCTTGTTCCCTATGACGTAGAGTACCTACCACACCTGCCCTGTTCCCGCTGGTGTCCTACTCTGCAGACGATCAAAATATCTCCATCAGCTACGAACACCCGGACCACGGCGTGCGGCCGCGCAGCAACAACACCTACATCCACCGACCGCGCCATGGTGTCATTGACATCGACTGCTACCCTTATGATTTCGTCACGGCGGTGTTGATATCGTGGCCCAGCGACGTGCCACTCTGCACCATCCACATCAACGGAGGTAAGACTAAGGCCACAGAGACGTGCCACTCTGCACCATCCACATCAACGGAGGTAAGACTAAGGCCACAGAGACGTGCGATTCAAATAGCACGGTGTAGACAAAATTTATTACTTAAAATAAAGGAGAGTAAAAATAAATCTACAAAACACCTTAAAAAAATAAATGTAAACCTATTTTTTTTAGTCCCATAACCTCTTTTTTCGAGGTCGTAGGGGATTCTAAGGTTTCAATTTTAACCTTCTCGGGCTTAATAGACACTGGCGGCGCCCATCCCTTTTAAGGTTAGCGGAGGACTTTCTAAGCGTTAGTCATATCTTAGCATTTTTATAATAGCTACTCGTTGGCTCGATCCCACGCCCCTCAGCTTGTGATGCGAGCGCACTATTGATTTCGCTACCAAGCTGCCTATTTAGGTGTAACAAATGTTGGACTAAAGAGGAGAAAAAGTTTTCCAGAATAAAATTTTATATATTTACCTTTTTTTTTAAAAAAAATAAAAAAAAAAGAGAAAAAGAATTTAAAATATCAAATCTTAGAAGAATATATTTGCTATTTAACAATTACTTTAGAATTTAGATGATGTCCCGTCACAAGTCTTAAAAATTGCTGAGCATCATTCAAAGTTCAATTCAAATAAAAGATAAATGAATTTTGTATTTGAAAAAAAACCCATTACAATTACATTTATAAGTGATGCGCAGCTTATTTTCCGCGCATTAAATAATAATGGTATGCGTTAATTAATTCACGGTTAGGAACTTGAGCACAAATTTGAGTGGTTAACTTTTTTATCTTAATATTTTTATAGCTATAAGTGAAAACTTGGTTCAAATCTTTATAATTAATTAATGTCTATAAGTGAAAACATGGTTTTAAAGCTTTATAATTAATTAATGTCTATAAGTGAAAACATGGTTCAAAGCTTTATAATTAATTAGTTTTTTTTACGTCGCAAATTAAAAAAAAAAGAAAATAGTTTTGTAAATGGCTATATCTCCATGTAGGAATGTTATAAACTAATTTTATGAATGGCTCAATTTGCCGTGTAGGCAAGTTATAAATAATTTTATTAATGGCTCAGGTCCCAAGGTGGGAATGTTATAAACTATCTCTATAAATGGCTGATATCCCCAGGTAGGCATATTATAAACTATTTCTATAAATGGCTGACATCCCCAGGTAGGTATATTATAAACTATTTCTATAAATGGCTGACATCCCCAGGTGGGAATGTTATAAACTATTTCTATAAATGGCTGACATCCCCAGGTAGGAATGTTATAAACTATTTCTATAAATGGCTGACATCCCCAGGTAGGAATGTTATAAACCATTTCTATAAATGGATGACATCCCCAGGTAGGAATGTTATAAACCATTTCTATAAATGGCTGACATCCCCAGGTAGGAATGTTATAAACCATTTCTATGAATGGCTGACATCCCCAGGTAGGAATGTTATAAACCATTTCTATAAATGGCTGACATCCCCAGGTAGGCATATTATAAACTATTTCTATAAATGGCTGACATCCCCAGGTGGGCATGTTATAAATTATTTCTACAAATGGCTGACATCCCCAGGTAGGCATATTATAAACTATTTCTATAAATGGCTGACATCCCCAGGTAGGAATGTTATAAACTATTTCTATAAATGGCTGACATCCCCAGGTAGGAACATGGCACAGAGCCGGGTGACCACGCTCAAGATGTCCGAGAACACCAACCTACCCCTGGCCTCCGTACTGGCCAACGCTGCAGTGGACGGTAGCTGGGACTGTGGCCACACACGTCCCTTCAACGCTGTCCACAGAGAGGTCAACCTGAACGTGACCTTCAGGGAGCCCGTGATGCTGACCAAGGTCGTCATCTACACAGGTGACGCCATGCTGACTCCCGCAAACTATTTCTCATTGTGTGTCCGCAGATCATGGTCACAGGACACATCCGGTCAGCAACACAGACAACTAAAAGTAGCAGTAATCTGTATTGCATGACTTTGGTGTGTGGTTACCAGGATCTCACGATTCAATGGACAAACTCACTGTGTTTTCATAATGGTTATGCATTGATTCAACGTTGAAAGAAAGTGACGAGGTTTTTGATTTAGAATCTTCTCTAAAGTCCAATGAGGACTGTGATCTATGCTCGTTGTTAATCTATCAGAGCGCCGTCCATATATTACGCCATTTTTTGGACCATTTTAAAAAGCACATCCCTGTCACAAATCTCAGACACCCCACCACCTATAGTACGTCACGCTTTTAAACCAAAAATATTGTTTAAATAAAATACCGTGACGCCAGACATGGCCGGAACCCCCATCCCCCTGTCACAAATCTCACCCTCTAACCACCGACACCTATAGTACTTCCCGCTTATCAATCAAAAATATTCTTTTAATTAACAAAATAATTTAAATTTAATATCAAATACCATGACGTCACACATGGTCAGAACCCCCATCCCCCTGTCAAAAATGTTCACACTTCTTACACCCTCCTTCCCCCCCCCCTCGATCTCTGGAGCGTAACGTACTTTATTGATGGTCCAAAAGAAACTCACTGTATGATTGTGCAGCCAAACAATGGAATTCTCTTCCATTACACATCCGTAGTATTTCCACTGCTAAGTCCTTCAAGACTGCACTTAAAACACATCTTTTCAAAAAAAAATTCTTGTTGAAAATTAATGAAAGAAAATTTCTTTAAATGATTAACGTAGCTGATGTATAAGGTATTGTCATTTATGTAGTTATTATGATATGAATGTTTATTTAATTAATATATGTAGTGTTATCGCCATGTAAAGCGCTGTGAGCCCGGCTCCTAGCTGGGACAGCGCTATATAAATTATCATTTTATTATTATTATTATTATTATTGACAACATGTATAAAGGTGGATGGGTTAATGTAGAAGAAGGAAAAGGTATGAGAAATGTGTCAGTTAAAGTGCCCTTTGTCGGAAAAGTGTTGAGAACCCTGATCTAAAAAATTCCGTCATGGAAATTCCTAATTTAGGTTCAGTTATAGAGTCAAAGAGCAAGTTGACGGTAGCCCTGATTGGCGACTATGACAGAGTTATTGCCGCTTATGACGCAAGCCAGGTTCAAGGTTCTCCCTACAACATGCACTTCAAGGCGGTGGATGTGGTCCTGAAAATTACTATTAGAATGAGTGGGGCGGCGTTCGATATCTGTGAAGTGGAAGCGCTAGGAGGTGAGTCTGGCTAGTAGAGGTGTTAGGAGGTGAATATGGCTAGTAGAGGTGTTAGGAGGTGAGTCTGGCTAGTGGAAGGGTTTTGA
>MUZC01002065.1:0-21203 GCA_002072015.1 Radix auricularia | reverse complement strand
GGGGGGGGGTTGTTCAATCTTTGTTACTTCATAATGGAGAGGGGGTCTTAGTTTTTGACACAAAGTGTGAGCAAAAAGGGGGGAGGGGATAAAATCAGCCAAAATTGCTTGATATCATTTATGGACGACCCCTTTAAAGTTTTTTGTAACAGCTTGTTTTCCATGTTGAAATTTTTAAAGAATACAACAGAACATTAAAATTTTATTGTCTTGAAAAACTACATAATGAGTCCATCCATAAATGAAATTACGCGCCTAACCGGGGCAGGGGACCCAACCATTTATGACGATGTGAGATTAGGGGGAGGGGGGCGGTATTTTCATCAGTGACATTTTAAAAAACATAAAGTAGGTTAATTTTATTAAAAACATTTGGCCTGACAACAACATTCCTTAGGGGCCGTCCATAAATGATGTCACGTGATATTGGCCAATTTGTTAACCCCCTCCCCCTCTTACGTCATGCGTCGTCACAAAATCATAGACCCCCCCTTTCCAAAAATACGTCACAAAACTTTGCCCCCCCCCCTAAAAAGAAACAAAAAAAAACACACACTTTATTTTCTATTTGAAAATAAGTATGTTTCTAATCACTTCTTTTGTCTTTTAAGTATTTATTTTGTGTAGGTATACATTGTAATATTGTAACACGCATGAAAGACATTAAATAAATTGTAATCCGGTGATTCTCAAACTTTTTCGTATCAGACGACCGGCAAGAGTTTTTCCATTTCACCAGGTACCATTGCATTCTTTTCCCGTTTTAACATGGTTTTCTTTGTACTGATTTGATAGCAAAATGAGCCCCAACTAGGCCTGTCAATATTGTTGAAAAATGCTGCCCGGGTACCCGTCAAAACTTTGAACGGGTACCCGGTTTACCCGTTCAAAATGCCTCAAACTTTTCGTTAATATATGCCCGTTATTACTACCTTTAGCCTTTTACTGCTTTGTTTATTGTGGAAATGCAAATTTTGATGTAATAAGTCAAGTATGGGAAATTGAGGACATTGAAATACTACTGTAGTACAGTGGTGTAAAAACAGTGAGCAAAGGGGTGCTAAGGTTTTTTGAGCGGGGGGGGNNNNGGGGAGTAGATAAAATAAATTGGCGCGTCTCAGTCTCAATCGCAACGATGAGCGGTGTATTTCAAAGCCAAGGTCATTTCTAGCCAATCCTAGTTATCACTCTTGTGTCCTATTTTCTGTCATACTGAAAGGACAGACCCACCCCCACCATTTATTTTTTGTTATTATAGTGAAAATCAATGAACGATTGAAATATTTTTTTAAAAAGTATTTGGTGGAGATAGGAGTGGAGACACGTGTGTGTCAGTGGGGGGGGGAGGGGGCATTGGCTTTCTCAATCTGTTTCAACGATGAGCGGCGTATTTCAAAGCAAATGCGAAGGTCATCTCGAGCCCTTCCTAGTTAATAATGTTGTCGGTGTTGTGTTCTAGTTCTATTTTCCTTACTTGAACAATTCAAAGAACTAAAACCTTTTTTTGTTTTAAATGATTTTTGTTTCATGTTCTTGTTTTTTAAAAAAATATATCAAAATACTTTGTAGTTTATCGGGGCCATGTTTTATTTCCCTTTAACACGTATATCTCTTTAAGCATTTTCATCTTAATACACATTTCACCGTATTTATTTCAAACGAAAAGTTTTAATTTGATAAATTATTCGCGAAACGAAATTTGAACACAGAAGAGCTACAGTTTAAACTCTCTTAGTAAATATATTGTAGTAACTTTTTTACGGGTACCCGGGCCCCATTTTACAACCCGGGTAATTGCTCGGCAACGGGTACCCAGGTCCCGGGTACCCGTTGACAGGCCTGGCCCCAACACAACTTAAAGCCTTATAAGATAAAGTATGAATTCGGCTTTTTTTAAAAAAAATGTTTAGTCGCCAAGGCATAGGAAGACAGCTAACGAACAATGCAGCGGTAGTGTAAAAAACCATTTGATGTGATAACCTTCGCAATTAAGCTAACGAATGTGACTATTTGATATTACAAGGATCATTGCATTGTTGTTAAAAAATATATTTTTTAAAAATTCCTCAATTGACTGAGAGGGCATCCCTTAAGAAAAAAGTCTGCGAATAGGGGTAAATTACCTCATCTGGGGTCAAAAGGGAATCTTTGGGGGTAATGCAAACTCTTTTGGGACATATAAAATCCATTACACTCCACTAGATATGTTCAAATATGTCATGTGTACGTGTACGCTTGGAACATATGCCCTCTATTAAACCGGTTCTTTCCAAAAAATGCATTGTTTCATTTATATTGACACAAGTGACAATAATCTTAACATGACTTGACTGTATCAAGTATACTTTCTGTCACATTTAAAATTAATGCCTTAAAAACTGAGTTCAGAAGAAAGTTGTTTTGTGCTCCTCTCGAATTGCGATGTCAAGAATTTGATGCATTCAATAAAGTTAATGAATACTTTCGACTAGTTTTAAATAGACACATTTATCATTATATTTGGAATGGCCAATGTCATTTGACCAAAAACCAATCGAAAAGTTATATCAAACTTAAAACGTTTATAATTGTATCGAATAGATTCCCCTCCCCCACCCAACCTCAAATAGATATTTCGCGTCGTTTTGACTTAAAATATCTTTAAATAATCTTCTTCAGATCTTTTTTTTAGACACTCTTTTTTGTAAAACTCACCAGTTGCAGTTTTTTTTTTGGGGGGGGGGGGATAACAGAAAAAAAAAGTTAGCAGACTTCCGCTGTGAGTGAACCAAACGAAGCCTCGGTTACATCACAATCGCTTTGATGTTAATTATTTTTAACTCTTAATGTACCAATGCGCGGTAATCAGCGGTTTACCGTTTAGTACCAAAGAGCGGTAATGCGCAACTTGATAGAACTCTCTTTAGAAATGAAATTATAGAAAATAAAATCCATTCAGTGCGGGATGAACAATGTTTTCGACTTCCCGCAATGGCGGCTGTTTACCTTGCTAGTGTTATCGCTCAATTCGCTATGTTTTTTGGAAGTTTTTACTTTTTTTTTTCTAGAAGATGTGATTTTGCTATACTTTATTACTAAAATAATAGTACTAAACTACAGGTAAATTTAGTTTTAAACTCAAAACGGTCTTTCGGATATATAAAACAACCATTCTTTTTCTAAAAGATGACATCAGTATGACCATAATAATAAAAATGGATTTTACGCATTTTTTTAAATTTCATAACCGGTTGATCGCAATTCGGGAAATTCTTACTGTACTGAGGTGGAAGTTTTCCGAAAACCTTATGGCACATTAAGAGTTAATTTTCGTGTCTTGATAACTTACGCCAACAACCGGCCAAATAAAATTCAGGCTAATTATCGTTGTACGGATCCAAGATGGCTGCCGGAAAGTTCATCGCGTCCAGGACTGAACGGTTGCTATGTTGTAGTTACCTCCCTTTGTTGTTCTATTTCCTCGGTTGTCTCCCTCACCGGGGGTGGGGTCTAAGGGGAGGGGGAACGACTCCCCTTAAAATTTGAAATAAATAATAAAATAACAACGGAGTGGGGTTTGGGGAGGGAGTTTCCCTCCCCAAACTAAAAAAAAAGAAACGAGGGAGGGGTCTAAGGGGAGGGGGAACGCCTCCTCTTATAATTATTAGATACAAATCATCGAATACGAAACTGTGGATATAGCGAGTGATGCAATAATCAATATCAATAAGCGCGCGAATTTGAAGACTCGCTTTTTTACCCATTTGCCACTGTAGCGCAAACATCGCATTGGAAATTTATTTGTGATTTTCTAAATGGAAGAAGCTGATTTAAGTGTTTTCTAGTGATATTTCGGAAGGATATAACTCGAGAATTATTTATACGGTAGGCACTTGGGTGAAAATTTCAAATTAATTTTAAAAATATAAAAGTAACATAGCTGTATAGAGCCTTGTAAATGATTAACAAAAACATAAAGATCAACTTTGTAGCTCAAGTGGTTCAAAAGTTATGAATTTTTTTCTAAGGTCTCATAATCACTTTTTTTACTATGGCGTTTTCCTCCACATTTTGTGCCCCTTTTTAGGTCATTTTTATAAAGCTCATAACTTTAGTATTTAATAAGCTAAAAATATAATTTTTTTAGGAGATATAATTTGATAGAAGTAGTCCAATATAAAGTCAATGAATTTTAATTTGGTTATTGTTAAGTAAGTAAAAAAAAATTTTTAATTTTTTATATATTTTCCTAATAAAACAGCTGATTTTAAAGTTTACACTTTAAAAAAATCTTTTTCTTTTAAAATGTTGCTTTTCTTTGGCTATGAAATTTATCATAATTAAGCAAATATTTTAACAAATGAAGTTAATATTTTTTAGAAACATTGGGTCAAAAAAGAACATTTAAACGAATAATACAAAGATTAATTTATTTGATAATTGGCGATTAAACTTTTTAATTTACTAATTTCTATATAGGCAATAATATTCCCCTTTAAAATTATTTTTAAATATAGATGATCATATTTTAAACTATTAATAATTTTTAACAACTACAGTTTGTTACTCCACTGTGACTTTAATGTGACTTCTTAATTTACGGTTAAAAAACTGTCAAACATAATTTTTTTTAAAAAAATTAACATCAGGTAAGTATCAATTATTCAATATGTATGCTTGTTCTTAGTTAAGTTTAGTAATATCTTGTGAAATCAATGGATTAAATTAATGTGCTAGAAAGTGTTTATACATGTGAATTCTATGGATTATTGTGATGTGAGTAAATTACTGGAAATTTCATTATTAAAGGTAAGTGCCTTTTTAGTTTCTAGTTTTATCAAATGTAAAAATATTTTATTTCTAAAATTTTTTCTAACTAAATCATAATATATACTGCAAAACTCATAAGCATAGTAGGCCTAAGCCTAAAGCTTACAAAACTGATTAATGAACAAGGCACAATAAGTCAATGCATTTATTAATTAATAAGTTTTCATAATTATAGTAATTAGTATTAGTATTAGTAATAGTACTAGTTAAGATTAAGAGACTATTACTAATAATAATAATACTAATAAAAATTCAAATTACAATATCCTTATTACTATTACTCATTAAAGATAAAATAGATTGATTGATACTTATAATACTAATACACATTTGAAATGAGCAGCAGAATAAAGTATAAACACATCACTAAACTTAATTTTACAATTAACGGTAATTGGGAAGTTTCTAATAAACATGTCACCAGTAAAAAAAAAATTTGACCTACTTACAAAAAAAAATTTCAATTGAGGGTTTCTCAAAAACTATTTGACCTACACTCTTCAAATTTGAATATGTTTTATTTCAAGTAATGAATTGAAATACTACTTAATTTTAAAATTGACGCATTTCTGTAAAAAAAGTTATTAAATAGTGAATAGACCAAGTTATTACAATCAATTTTCAAAGTTGAAACCTTGGGAAAAAAAATCCCTAAAAAATGTCAATGCAACAAACAAGATGTCTTCTATTATGAATGGGTGAAAGTTGAATTTATTTTAGCGCGAATAATCGGCTATAACAATCCAAACAACGATACCTTCAATAAATTAAAAAGTGGAGGTCGCCATTTTGTCAACGAAATCATGATACCAATTTTTCGGGGATTTCCGGCCGATACCCAAGTGCCTATATACGGTGTATTTTTTGTGATTTTCTTCCATTGCCCGGCCCATTTCATCTTCAGCATTTTCCTCTCATTTGAGGCTTTCGATCCGCCCGCCATCTTTGTGACTTGCATAGCAACCAAAGATGGCGGCCGGAAAAGACCTTATGGCTGAAACGGAGGGTTCCGACCTCAGCGTCGCGTCTCTTCCGGTTGCTATGCAGAAGAGTTGCTTCCCTTGAATTTTGTTGTTTTCTTACTTATTTATTACCTCCCCTTGCGGTAAAATGTAAATAGTATGTCTATTGTCATAATTGCATTTGTATTCTTGCGCGCAGCGCGCTTTCGGTATATAAATTAAAACAAAAAGAGGAGGGGCATGAGGGGAGAGATTTTAGAGGAGGGTCTAATTTAATATTAAATTAGAAATTAATGTACATTAATAAAAATGGGGTGAAGGAAAGGAGGGGGGCTCTCCTGTTCATTTTTTTCCCAAGTATAAATGAGTGTAATCTAAGAACTATTTCTTGTGCTCATTTAGAAAAAAAGGAGTGCTGCTAATTATTTGGCGGGCGTTTTTACAACATTCATTTGCTCTGGGTGCACTGTGTGTGTTAGACATTCTAATATAATTCTTGGGTAAAAAATGGATACCGTATTTACCGCCCGTTTTTGGGCTCGTCAAGAGATTCAGGGTCAGAAAGCTGTGATGGAATGGCTTATGAATGCTGGATTGATTGGTGACCGGTATGAGTGTCCTAAGTCCTAACTGTAAAGAAGGTCCCAGCAATCATTCAAAACCTCATCTCGAGGGTCCCAGCAATCATTCAGAACCTCATCTCGACGGTCCAAGACAGTTCTAAGGTTATGTTTAGTTATCAATTTTAATAGTGGCAGCAGTGATCTAATGCGTGAATTTCTAAAAGGATTTAAAAAGTGTGTTGTGATTCCGATGCCTGATCGGTGAGTACCCATTATTTTGCTTTTATGTAAAACGCTAAAAATTACTCCTTAAAGTATTAGAATGTCCCCCCAATCCTTCGGCCATCTTGTTGCTATGGCACGGCACCGCCGGAAAAGTAATGCGAGCCCCATGAATTTTTTTTTTTTAATTTGCCGGTAGCTAAAAATACTGCGCAATTTTAGAATCCCTAATTCCCCTACCCCTCTGATTTCAGGGGGCTCGCACTACTTTTCCAAAGGTCACGGCGGTCACGTGCCTTAGCAACAAGATGGCCGCCGATAAAGGTCGGCACTATCCTTGTTTACCGACCTTATTTCACCCTGATCCGTACTACGATAATTTACGGTATTAATTTTACCAAAATTTATGGACAAATTTAAGAATTTGCAACAAAATTTACGGACCAAAATTTTTTTTATGGACACATTTAACATAAGGACGTCTTTCTCCATCCCTACCATATAAAAATTGAGAATAGTCAGAAAAACTTTTAAAAGTCACAGTCACGGTGACTTTTTCTTTTTCATTTTTAACTTTAAAAAAGTGTCATGCCGTGCCGTAACATACCCGATGGCGCCGATGCCGATTTCGGTCGATAGGCCAATTAAATTTTAAGTTCGCTAAATTGTAATACCAACGCGTGTGTTGTATATTACGTAATAATTGTACTCTTAAGCATCCCTTAACATTCACCGAATATTATCCATTTGGGAAAAAATAGCACAAAATCAATTTATTTTAAAATTTTACCAAATTCCAAAGACCAAGGAAAGTAAATTCATAGCTCTTTTACGTGAGAGATAAAGATAGTTTAAATTAGCTACCTAAAAGTTGGATTGAGTCTGGAACAAAACAACAAAAAATCGGCGACCCTACTAGCCTACTACTAAATGACTAAAGGTCTACCGATAGCGAAGACTCCAAGGTGGAAACGGATGTGCAAATGAGGCAATGATCATTGTATGTTCATATTTGACTTTTGGAAAATGACTTAGAAATTTCTTGCCATTTAGGCAAAATACCTGAAATTTTTTTGTAACTTTAAGATATTCAAAACTGTATTTCTAGTTCGAGCTAAAAAAAACAAAACAATTTACTAGTACTATACTCTATACTATTAACAATATAAATATTAGTACTACTAACATATAACTGCACAATTTAGCCTAAATCGAGTGAAATTGGCTATTATTTTGTTATCAGCCACTGGGAGTGCGCATGCGCGACGACCAGACCCGACCCGTGCGAATAATTTTATAAATTATATGCACGGGAAAACCTTGTGAATAATCACTTTGTTATTTTAAACTTTTTCGATAAATATTTAAATTTTCCAATTTTTGTAATTCATTTCCAAATTCAGTTTCAATTTCCAAGATTAATGTTTTAATTAACATTTCCAAGATTTTCTGATTTTTCACAACTTTTCTTTTACTTTTACATTTCCAATTATTTAAAATTTTTCTAATTAATAATTAAAATTTCGAAACTTTTTTACAGCATTTCAAAATTAAAAGAAAAATTTTCTACTTCCGTTTAAAATTGTCAAACCCTTTTTAAAATATTCCCACTTTTAATGGCACTTACCGAGTTTTTGTTCACATTTTCAACTTTTTTATACGTTTCCAAATTATTTTTAAAAATTCCGACTAATTTTTCCTATTTTTTGTTTTATTTTACCAACCCTATTTTGAATATTCCACCTTTTAAAAGCATTTCAAACTTTTTGTTTTATTTTCCAATTTCTCTTTTACATTTTCTAAATTATATTAAAATTTCCCGTCTAATGCTTAAGTTTTCCTAGAACTGAACTATATGTCCTTTTTTTAAAAAAAAAAAAAAACATTGCCAACTACCATCTGAATATACCAGCCCTGCTTTAGTTATTCCAACATTTGAAAGCATTTCCCAACTTTTTGTTTTATTTTCCATATATTCTTTTACATTTTCAAAGTATTTTAATTTAAAGTAACTAATATTTAAATTTCCCAACTTTTGGTACTAAATTTCAATTTTTTCAAAAATATTTCCAACTTTTGTTTGAATTTTCCAACCATATTTTAAATATTCCAACTTTTATACGGCTTTTCCAACCTTTTTGTTAATTTTTAAATTTTTATTTTATATTTTAAATTAAAAATAAAAATTAAATATTTAAATTTTCTAATTTACAAACTACATTTCAAACTTTCAAAAAAGATTTCAACTTCTATTTCAATTTTCCAATACTTTGAAGATTCCAACTTTTAAAACATTTCCCCTACTTTTTTAAAATTAATTTTCCATCTTTTCCTTTACATTTAAGATTATTTTAAACTTTTACAACTAATATCTAAATTTTCAAACTTTTGAAATTCATTTCCAACTTTAAAAAAAATATTTCCAACTTCCATTTTATTTTCCAATCATATTTTGAATATTCCACATTTAAAAGCATTTTTCAACTTTTTGTTTAATTTTCCAACTTTCCCTTTCAATTTCAAATTAGTTATAAATTTTTCCAATAAATGTTTGAAATTCTACCCAAAAAAAAAACATCTTCACATTCTGTTAGAATTTTCAAAAAATATTTTGAATATTCAATCTTTTATTAAATATTTCCAACTTTTTCTGGAATTTTCCATATTTTCTTTTATATTTCCAAATTATTTTAAATTTCTCCATTTTATTTTTAAAATTTTCAAATTCTGTACCTCATTTCTAACTTTTCAAAAACATTTCCAACAATATTTCGAATGTAAACTTTTTAAAGCAATTTCAATTTAAAGTCATTTATTTTTAAATTTGATTTACCAACTTTTCTTTGACATTTAAAAATTATTTTGAATTTTTTCAGCTTTAGTATAAAAAAAAATCAACTTTAAAAAAAAAGAACATTTCCAACTTTTGCTTGAATATGCCAACTTTTATAAGCCATTTCCAACTCTTTGTGTAATTTTCTATTTGCAATATCAATTTTTTTTTTTTTTTTTTTGAGTTTTCCCTGCTAATATTGTAAATTTGCAAAAGTAGAGATAGATTGTTTTTAGTTATCTAAATTCTTATCTTTCAATTTTGTTTATTATATATTTTTTATATGAAAAAAAGTACTTTTATCTTCAGCATTAAGAGAAATTATTGTTATAAATGATTTCACTCTTTTACGTTCGAAGGGAAATCCAACCATGAAAGGGAAAGTTATTGCATTATCATCGACAGTTGTAGAGTCAAAAGTCAAAGGGTATTAGCCCCGTGAATTACTAGCTATACACTCAAAATCCTACATGTGGAAGAAAATCAGCAGTCCCGAGCCTGCGCTCTTCATGGGGCTTCCCGGAAAACCCCCCTCAGCCCTCTGGCCCCCTAAAGAACGTAAAGACTGAGAAGCCCCCCCCCCCCTGGAGCGGTCACTGCTACAAGCGGCCGCCTGGGCATCCAGGACACTAGGTCGAAAACGTCTCCCACTAAAGTGTGCCTCCCGAGGGAGGTGTGGAATTTCCTACTGTGACTCGCTATCAACATAGTATCACTTTGGCGCCACCACGGCAAAGCTTTCATAGTCTTTATAGATTAGAACGCCGCAAAGCGTGGGATCATCACTGTTAACCCCCACCGGAAGGTTTCCTCAGAGCTGGCGACCAAAAGCGTTTCCTAGCAGTACCTTTTGCTATTCCGTACTGGCGCTCTTGGCCCTAAACCGGCACCACTCAACAGCGTTGCTAGTTAATTGAGGGGGACGAAACGGTCGCTTCGGAGTAACCCGACCTTCAACGGGTACTTTGGTTTTCATCATCGGCATTGCATCTAAATGCTTTGCCTAAGATCCGTACAGCGACTGTAATCATATATGACTAGCACCTAACTCCTAACGACGGCCTTTGGCTGTCCAAGCCTGGGGTTTGTCAGTTTCAGGTGGCATTGTACCCCACGACCCTACTCTAGCTATACACAAGTCATTCTATTAACGTAGCTTATTAGATGAGACATGTAGTCTGCGTCAGCTTGGATATAGAATAAAATAAAGGTAGCCTCTATTTGATGTTAAACTGAATTTACTGTAGTGGGTCAGAAGTGATTTTAAAAAATTAAACGCCTTTCATATTAGCACAGCACAAATTAAAAATGTGTATGTTTTATGTCTGAACAAAATTTGAATTTATATAAATGTTTATTTTATGTGATAATTTAATTGAAAATTAATTGATGTTGATGTAACAATAAGCAATGTCCCCTTTAAGTTTTGTTGATCGGTGTTAAAGTAAAAAAAAATGATAACAACAACTCGTGTGTCACGTCGTGCAACGCTGACGTTGGTCAGCAAATATTTTGTGTGCATAATATTTTAACAAATTTACTGGATTAATATTCTTAACTGCTGCGTGGCGTTGGTCATATATCTATGTAGCCGCGAAAAAAGAAATCGCGCAATGAACAAAAATAGACAGAGAGAGAGAGAGAGAGAAGTGCGTGGAATAAAGAAGTGTTTCGCCTTTTTTCCCCCTTTTTTAAAATTATTATTTTAAAAAATTTATTTTAAATATTTATCTTTTTTTTCCCTTTATTTATTAAGATGCATTAATACATTAAAAATAATTGTTTCCACTTTAACTCATTTATTTTAATCAAGCAGCACAACTGATGTCACTTTTAATTTCATGAAACTTTTCTTACAGTACTTTCCCTTTGGCTGGTAATGGTTTAGTAGCTGAACTCACAAGAATTCGTTACAACGGGAACTATAATAATAGTTTCGTTTTTTGTGGGGGGAAAATAATTTTAAAATCAAATTTTTAGAAAAATAACTATTAAAGATACTTTATCGGATAAATTGAAAATTTAACTTTAATGTTAAGCATCTTCTTTCTATTATAAGGTAAAGACGGTATATTTTCAGCATAGAAAAATGTTTTAATGTTGAAATACTTTTTATGTGACAACAAATTCAGCCAATTATGTAATTTTATGGTTATAATTATAATGACTTTTGATTGATCCTTAGAAATGTTGTCTGGATATATTCAAATGAATTTACAAAGTCTGTTTAGGCTACCTTTAGCACTCAATTGTAACAAGTATTAGTGTTTTTTTAATATTTTTTTTTAAAAATCCAAATTCATTAAGGTACTATAAAAGTCAGCGATGATAAATTTGAAATATTTATTTCTAAAAAGAAGTTTGTCTTTATATTTAATATTATTGACTGAATTCACTGTATTTTATCCTCTTTTCGTAAATATGTTTCAACCCCAGCTAGTGGCGTAGCTAGAGCTTTTGCCGCCCGGGGCGGTCTCCAATTTGCCGCCCTTTTAGGAGTGTCCATAAATGACCTCACACATGTAAAAAAAAAAGGGGGGGGGAGGGTGTCACACATTTGAAGTCAAATAAAAACGCGCAAATTTAAATAAAAATTCATCTTAAATACATGTAGACTATATGATTACCGAAACTTAATTTAATTAAGTTTTACAGGGTTTTACACGTGTTACGAGTGCAGCCTTACAATAAAAATATTTAACTGACAAAAAAAATTAATTGGAAACATGCCGATTTTCAAATAGAAAATACGGCTTTTATGGGGGGGGGGGGAAGCTTTGTGATGTCATATTGATGACGGGGTCGAAGTTTTTGTGACTACGTGTGACGCAGGGGGTACATTTTCAGCCAAAATCGCGACACGTCATTTGAAGACGGCCACTTAAGTGAGTGGTATGTTGGTCTTTATAAATTAATAAACATTAATAAATAATTGTAATTGAAAGGAAGTAAATTGTAAAAGTAAAAAAGGTGTGGAAGATGTTAACCATTCCATGCCATATTTATGTAAGCATTAATAAAATAGGCCGAATAAGATAATATACCTATAAGTACACATTTTAATAAATAAAAGATGCTTTGTTAAAGACCACAAGAAATTGATTGAGGTCGCAAGCCCCCCAAATGAGACAAAAACATATTCCAAATTTACAGCGAAAGTTTTTAACAATTAATATGCTTTTATTTTTTTTATTTATAAATATATTATTATTTCTTTTAAAAACAAAGAAATTATATACATTAGTATGTAAACATATTTATAAATTTACTTACCTAACTTTCATAAAGAGAAGCCGTGCATTATATTATCAAAATTTAAATTATTTGTAATATCTTGCTCTATCTTTAGACATTGCAAGAATTTGTAATCTTAAATAACTCAATGTGGAACGAATTTAGGGTCTAATTTTTTGTATATTTTTTTTATCTGCAGTATAGAGAAGCTCCTTTCTCAACTAGATACACTGATAATAATTGTTGAAAACATTCTTAGCAACATTATACTTTTGGGTAAAGAATTTTCCAATTCCCACCTCCTTGTTTTTTTTTTTTACATAATGCCTCTTCTTATAGTTTAGGTAAAGCGTTGGCTGGTCTTTGGCCACGGTCATGCACCTATGCGGCCGCATTGAGTTCACGCTTTCATAGACCCCACCTATCTGAAATTTTCACTTATCTTTATTAATATACCTTATCCCTACCCAAACTGGGCTCCGCGCATCCATTTTCGCATAATAAGCTGCATAAGGCGCCTCAATTGCAAAGACTGAGCCTGTATACAGCCATAAAAACCTGGACCCTTTTACGTTCAATTTGAGCTGTTCTTTGTCAATGATAATAATGACATTTATTTGATGGTAAAACCCCATTTCCATTTAGTAAATTACATGTAAGTAATATGCACGAATATTTTTTTGCAAGGACATGCAACTCATCAGAGGGTTCTTTTACTTTCTTTTAGAATTGCATCTATGGATAAAACATTTCTCGTTGTACGACTTGCTCTAAAGAATTTTCTCCACTCATACTTATTCGCCCTCCAGCACGGCGTTCAGTTGATATCTCCAACTCTCTATAATCTGTAACAGCTCTCTATATTAGAACATACCTTTGTTCCATGAATTGGGTTGGCATTATTTATTTTAAAGAAAATGTGTTCCCAAAAATTGAGATACTACAGAAAAGAAAAATATTGCATTGAGCTGAGTAAAGTTCCAGCATCTGATCTCATTTTACTAGGTACTTCTTCAGGTGTCAATTTGTTCCAAGACGTAAGAAATTTTTGAAATATGGCATTTTCGAAGTTATTTATGTTATTATGATGTTTATTGGCGGATAAATGTGAATAGTTTCATGTTCTTTCGCTAAATCTTAATAATTTTCCATAAAAAATAAAAATTCAAATTATTTACGCATTGCTTTAATTGATATAGACGTAGCATTTTAATGAATAACAATATTTTAATGAAAAACACAAATTATGTGTGCTACTTTAATGCAATAAAAACAAAATACATTTAATTTTTAGTAAGTTAACTTAAAATAGTTCATAAAACTGAAACAGTAATGTAAATTACTGCTTGCAAGTTAAACACAATATTTGGACCACCATGTCATGTAGGTACTTGTTAGCGCATCATTTTGCAAATGTCGAACATTCCACACAAAAACTTTCGTGGTGATATTCTTCTTCTTCGTTCTCCATATTGAATATTGTGTTTTGCGTGATATTAATAGTACATATTATTAGTCCCAGCGGTGATGTGCTGTTTTTTTTTTCAGTTTTCTTATAATAGCGCCATTTGAGACGCATATCGCTTAATTTTCCAATCAAATCGATTCCTTTTTTCTGCTATTTTTAATGTTTGAACGGGCTTGCATTAGTTATCTACCACTATATATGAGGGGCGCGGTGGTCAAAGTGTTAGTGCGCTGCGGCACCAAAAAAAAATAAAAATAAAAACAAAAATCGGTCACGGGTTCAAACCCCGGTTCAAGCACCCCTACGGGTAGATGATGCTCGTTAAAACCTTGGCTGGTAGTTCATCTAGGAGAAGGAAACTCCGAATACAAATCCCCCGCTGCCTTGCGGCTATACCTGCTTGGCGGGAAAGGCTAAGGGAGTAAACCCTGAAAGAAAATCAGGAATTGGAGCACCTACAGGCGGCCCATACATAAGTCTTATGTACATACCGGCAGCTCCTGCGACGCCAATGGCAGCCAAGCTGCATCGACGCAAGTCGTTCCCTTGGTTACACCTTTGACGTGGAGAGGGGGGATATGCTGCATGGGCAGCAGCTAATTCTCCATAATACCCGCCCAGGCTTGCATCACCTCTGGAGAGGACACTCCAGCGTCGCCGCAAGGTGTCGACAAAACACGGGAAGCAGCAGTTACCGGTTATAAGCCAAAGCTCAATTGACGTAGAGCTAAGGGCTGCTTCCGACGGTGGGAGAGACTACCAATGTCTCACTGGACAGCCCGCCTCAAACTGGGCAGCCCCCAGTCAAATAGGTGCTATCCCGTCATGGCCTGTCTTCTCCACTGGGTGCGTGGAGATTAGAGTACCACTCAACAAGTGGGCCACTAAGCCCTGCACCAAGAAATACAAAAAAGAAAAAGAAGACCCCAGCTCTTCGAATTGCTAGCTGGAACGTGAGGACTATGTGTCCCGGCATCACTGATGATCTGCAGTCCATAAACGACACACGGAAGACAGGAATAATCGATAGAGAACTTAAAAGGCTAAAGATTGACATAGCATGCCTTCAGGAGACCAGGCTCCCAGACAACGGTTCACTCAAAGAGGCCAATTACACCTTCTTCTGGCAAGGCAGACCGAAAGACGAACCTAGACAGCATGGTGTGGGTTTCGCTGTTAAAAACACTCTTCTACCATCCATTGAACCCCCGTCATCAGGCACGGAGAGGATCCTCACTCTAAGACTCAGAACAACTGCTGGCCCAGCAAACATTCTTAGTGTGTATGCCCCAACACTCTATTCAACTCCGGAAGAGAAGGACCAGTTCTATGGAGCGTTAGACCAGGCAATAGCCAGCATCCACAAAGACGAGGCAATCTATCTCCTAGGAGATTTCAATGCTAGAGTGGGGAGCGACCACGAAGCCTGGCCCACCTGCCTTGGACTATTTGGAAGAGGAAAGTTAAATGAAAATGGACAAAGGCTTCTGGAATTGTGCTGCTCACGAGGCTTGTGTGTGACCAACACTTTCTTCAAGTGCAAGGATATACATCAAGTATCTTGGAGACACCCTCGATCCCACCAATGGCACCAGCTGGACCTCATTATCACCAGGCGTGCACAACTAGCTAGCGTCCTACTCACTCGCAGCTATCACAGTGCCGACTGTGACACGGATCATTCCCTTGTCGCCAGCAAAGTACGAATAATGAGGAAAAACTCGTACCACACAAAGAAAAAGGGAAGTCCACGCATCAATACCTCCTGCATGAAAGACCCTGCGATAGCGCAGCTGTTCAAAGACAAGGTGAAGGAAAGTCTCTCAAAGATGTCCCCATGCGTCACCATTGACTCCAAATGGACGCAACTGAGAGACACAATCTATACATCCGCAATACAAGCCTTTGGCAAAAAATCTCACAAAAACACGGACTGGTTTGATGAACATTGGGACGAGATGAAACCCGTCACTGAAGCAAAAAGGAAAGCTCTTATGGCTTACAAGGAAAAGCCTACACCTGACAATTTGCATGCTTTAAAAACAGCTAAGTCACTTGCCCAAAAGGTTGCACGTAAATGTGTCAATACCTACTGGCTTAAGCTCTGTTCCAGTATACAATCAGCTGCAGACATGGGCAATGCAAAAGTCATGTACGAAAACATCAAAAAGGCAACGGGCCCCTTGACGTCAAAAGCTGCTCCCCTAAAGTCCAAAAATGGAGAAATTATTCAAGACCAGGCAGCACAGCTAAAACGGTGGGTTGAGCATTATCTGGAATTGTATTCAACAGTTACCACAGTCTCCAGCACCGCTCTAGATGACATCCCAGATATGCCACTCATGGAAGAACTTGATGTCGTGCCCACACAGGAAGAGCTGAGCAAAGCAATTGACAGTCTAGCTTGTGGAAAAGCGCCTGGGAATGATGGAATACCACCAGAGGTTCTAAAGAGTGGCAAGACAGCTTTACTCCAACCATTGCACGAGATTCTGTCCCTCTGCTGGGAACAGGGCTACATCCCCCAAGACCTAAAGGATGCAAATATAGTGACACTATATAAAAACAAAGGTGATAGGAGTGATTGCAATAATTATCGCGGCATTTCACTCCTTAGTATTGTAGGAAAGACCTTTGCCCGCGTTATACTAAAACGTTTACAAAGCCTAGCATCCCGCGTCTATCCAGAATCTCAGTGTGGTTTCCGGTCCGGTCGGTCTACCATAGACATGGTGTTCTCCATACGACAGCTCCAGGAAAAATGCAGAGAGCNCTGGACCTCATTATCACCAGGCGTGCACAACTAGCTAGCGTCCTACTCACTCGCAGCTATCACAGTGCCGACTGTGACACGGATCATTCCCTTGTCGCCAGCAAAGTACGAATAATGAGGAAAAACTCGTACCACACAAAGAAAAAGGGAAGTCCACGCATCAATACCTCCTGCATGAAAGACCCTGCGATAGCGCAGCTGTTCAAAGACAAGGTGAAGGAAAGTCTCTCAAAGATGTCCCCATGCGTCACCATTGACTCCAAATGGACGCAACTGAGAGACACAATCTATACATCCGCAATACAAGCCTTTGGCAAAAAATCTCACAAAAACACGGACTGGTTTGATGAACATTGGGACGAGATGAAACCCGTCACTGAAGCAAAAAGGAAAGCTCTTATGGCTTACAAGGAAAAGCCTACACCTGACAATTTGCATGCTTTAAAAACAGCTAAGTCACTTGCCCAAAAGGTTGCACGTAAATGTGTCAATACCTACTGGCTTAAGCTCTGTTCCAGTATACAATCAGCTGCAGACATGGGCAATGCAAAAGTCATGTACGAAAACATCAAAAAGGCAACGGGCCCCTTGACGTCAAAAGCTGCTCCCCTAAAGTCCAAAAATGGAGAAATTATTCAAGACCAGGCAGCACAGCTAAAACGGTGGGTTGAGCATTATCTGGAATTGTATTCAACAGTTACCACAGTCTCCAGCACCGCTCTAGATGACATCCCAGATATGCCACTCATGGAAGAACTTGATGTCGTGCCCACACAGGAAGAGCTGAGCAAAGCAATTGACAGTCTAGCTTGTGGAAAAGCGCCTGGGAATGATGGAATACCACCAGAGGTTCTAAAGAGTGGCAAGACAGCTTTACTCCAACCATTGCACGAGATTCTGTCCCTCTGCTGGGAACAGGGCTACATCCCCCAAGACCTAAAGGATGCAAATATAGTGACACTATATAAAAACAAAGGTGATAGGAGTGATTGCAATAATTATCGCGGCATTTCACTCCTTAGTATTGTAGGAAAGACCTTTGCCCGCGTTATACTAAAACGTTTACAAAGCCTAGCATCCCGCGTCTATCCAGAATCTCAGTGTGGTTTCCGGTCCGGTCGGTCTACCATAGACATGGTGTTCTCCATACGACAGCTCCAGGAAAAATGCAGAGAGCAGCAGATGCCACTATACATTGCATTTGTGGACCTTACAAAAGCCTTCGACTTAGTCAGTCGCAACGGGCTATTCCAAATACTGGCAAAAATTGGATGTCCCCCTCACCTACTTGCCATCATCAGACAGTTCCATGAAAATATGCTTGGCACAGTACAGTTCGATGGAGCTAAGTCAGAGGCCTTCCCTGTCAGCAGCGGAGTTAAACAAGGTTGTGTACTCGCACCAACACTCTTCGCAATATTCTTCTCTGTACTTCTTCGATACGCATTCAAGGATAGCAGTGAGGGAATCTGGTTACATACCAGAGCTGATGGAGGACTTTTCAACACTGCCCGCCTCCGAGCCAAGACCAAAACGACGGATGTCCTAATTCGAGAGCTACTATTTGCGGATGATGCGGCACTAACAGCACATACAGAATCTGGTTTGCAACAACTCGTGTCAAGCTTCTCCAATGCCTGCAAAGAATTTGGTCTGCAAATCAGCTTGAAAAAGACAAACATCATGGCCCAAGACACTCGACCTCCTCCTACCATAAATATCGATAATGAAAACTTGGAGGTTGTGGACAGCTTCACCTACTTGGGATCCAAGGTCTCCAATACACTGTCCATTGAAGAAGAAATAAACAGCAGAATTGGCAAGGCAGCCGCAACAATGGCTAAACTAAATAAGCGGGTCTGGCAAAACACCAAGCTAACGGAGAAAACCAAACTGTGCGTCTATCGAGCCTGTGTCATCAGTACACTACTATATGGGAGCGAGACATGGACCACTTATACATCACAAGAGCGTAAGCTTAACAGCTTCCATTTGAGATGCTTGCGCCGCATTCTTGGCATTAAATGGCAAGAAAAGGTGCCTAATAGTGAGGTCCTAATGCGTGCCAATACCCAAAGCATGTTCTCAATTCTTAGTGAAAGACGCCTGAGGTGGCTAGGACATGTCAAAAGAATGAGCCCCGGCCGCATCCCGAAGGACCTCCTATATGGTGAACTTGCTTCAGGAAAGAGGAAAACAGGTCGCCCACGCTTGCGATTTAAAGATGTCTGTCAAAGGGACATGAAAGCAGCCAAAATACATACAAGTGACTGGGAGTGTAAGGCAGAAGACCGATCTACGTGGCGCACAGTTGTCAAAGAGGGCGTCATAATAGCCGAGGAGCGAAGAATGGAGGAGGCTGCAGACAGAAGAGCTAGGAGAAAGGCCAAAACATTTGGAAGCACAGAACTCGTGTGTAAAAACTGTGGCAAAGACTGTCACTCAAGGATAGGACTGCACAGCCACTCGAGAAAATGCAACCCAACCTAACGTTGATGCACCATCGTCTCGCGAGACGGAAGGATGCCGACATCTGCTGACATCTATATATTTAAACAGATGTTACGTGAATCCGCTCATTAAGATTCGAAATTAAGAGTATTTTTGTTTCACCTTGGTTTTCCCATTCAAAAGAAAAAGGGCTGTTGTCAGAAATGGCTCTATTTTTCAGATTAATGCCCAAAAATGCCGCCCTTTAGATGAGTGCCGCCCGGGGCGGACCGCCCCCTCCACCCCCCCTAGCTACGCCACTGACCCCAGCTGAAGACTAATTTAATTCGGCCGGTAATCTGGTAAACATCGTCTCTTGATTTATTGGAAGTTATGGCTTAGAAGTGGGCGTCACTTGAGTTGGTGTCACCCGGGGCGGTAGCTCATGGTGTCACCCGGGGCGGTAGCTCATTGTGTCACCCGGGGCGGTAGCTCATGATGTCACCCCCTCACGACTTAATCTATAGATCTCCTCCGAGTTTTCCAGTGCCAAATAACGGGAACATACAGAATTTTACATTTTGGTGTCACCCCCTGATGTTGTCACCCGGGGCGGCCCGCCCCCCACCGCACCCCCTAGTGACGCCACTGTGGCTTAGAGGTTTGGAGGAAAAAAAATATGGTAAAAGGGGGGGGGGAATAAAATGGGTACAAAGTATAAAAAAATTCATAATCTTATTTATGTCAGCTGTGATCTTCAAGCGTCCGAACCGGTGAATTTAAAGCTTCGATTTGATTTACGTTACAACAAGAACACTGAGCCTCAATTAATTAATTTATTTATTTATATAGGACGCTTCTATAGCCCAGTTTCTTAAAGCTCACTGCGCTTTACAAAAACACTACCAAAAATTAATAGATGCATTCGATAATCATACATCTTACACAGTAAAAATACATGGAAGAATTTCAATATATTTCATGTTACAAAATAAAACGAAGAGGTAAAGTTGTTTTTCAATAAATATAGAAATAATAAACTATTAAACAAGGAGACGAATAAGGAAATGAACAAGTAATAAAACCAAGTTATGTAACAACAAATAAGTAAACAAATGAAGAAATAAATAATTAAAACAAGTAAACCAATAAACCGAAAAACAAACATATAAAATAAATAAATAATCAAATAAACACACAAACAAACAAATAAAAAATAAAAAATTAAAACGTTTTAGCTATTTTTTGTATGAACCCAATGTCTATGTGAAACGAGTGTTATAGAAGTTTAAAACATCTAAAAATGGTAATGACATTTCAGTGAAGGCGAGTGTGATTAAAACATAATTACAATAAGACAAAACAAATAAATATACGCATTTAAGAATCAATATAAACACGTGACCCATATACAACCATGCCCTTGCACCCATACAGACACACACGCATACACACACTCTCTCTCTCTCTCACACGCACACACACACACACACACACAAACAAAGAGTCTCAGAATAATGTGATCATCACAGGCTGTAGGCTTGTCGAAACAGGTGAGTTTTTAGGGAGTTTTTGAAACGTTGTAGGGAGGATGCATGGCGGACATTTGATGGGAGAGAGTTCCAGACAGTAGGAGCTAAAGCCTGAAAGGAGCGATCACCGTAGGATTTTGTTTTAGTTCTAGGGACCGAAAGAATGCGACTGTCTTGACAAGAGCGTAAGCTTCTGGTAGGGGTGTAGGTGTGGAGAATCTCAGAAAGATAAACGGGGAAAAAAGGTTCTGTCAGCGACTTATAGCAGAGAGTGGAGACTTTGTAATTGATTCTAGAGGCAATAGGCAGCCAATGGAGTTGCTGTAGTAGCGGTTGTACATGGTCGGTCTTATTAGCCCGAAAAACAAGTCTTGCAG
>MUZC01002064.1:5485-19910 GCA_002072015.1 Radix auricularia | reverse complement strand
GTAACTCAAAGAGGCGTCACAACCCGTGTGACCCAGATGACCGGTGTGATTGGCCGTTGTGGCTAAGAATTTGGTTGATGGTGGGGGTCATTCTTAAAATAGTGATAAGCGGGCGTGGGTACGAGTGGTTAGCCCCGAACATGTGCGGTAGCGAGAATGCCCTTGACACGAGTTGGGGGTTATGTAACATTGCCATGTTAAAAGTCCCGCCTAGGCTCACGAGGGAAACGTGCTGTCAGGAGAATGATAACCAGGGGCGTGTACTGGTAGTAGTAGAAGATAAACGAAATATACCACCAAGTACAATGACTATGATTTTTTTTAGCTGGGTTGTTAACAAATTGACGATTAAGTATAACTAAAGAGGACTTGATTATGATGATGTTTTTGTCTTGGTTGTAAAATTAGTTTGAGGACAATGTGACGGGGTCTCACTAAAGATCATGTGTAAATGAATGTTTCATAATATCCATGATCATTGATTTGATTGTGTAAGATAAAGATGCAAATATAGAGACCTCATACTTGTTGATGTGGTTAAAATATTGTGTATGAAGATGTATTCTTTTTGCTCATCATTATGAGGATATGATGATGGTTATGTTTATAATTATGGGTATGGATAGATAAGTTGTTATCTCCATATGCCGTATGTATTGATAAGTGCACATGGTTGCGATATAAGTGATTGTAATGGGTTAAATACAATCATGCTGAAATATTACAGTTTGGATAAGTGGTTATCCCTGTAAGATTACCTCATGCTGGAGGCAATCCTAGAGTAAATATCGTAAGAATTTATATGAGGAACCAGTAGAGTCAGTTAAGCAACCTGTGTAACCTGTTAATATATAGTACTCTTGAATATTCATATTGTATATAGGTTATGATTTTGATTAGCTACATAATGAAAATGTGGGTTATGCCAATGAGGAGCATGAACTAGGATTTAGCCAAACCTGTATGGCAGGGGAGTTAAGCTGTACTGAGATATAATTTACTACGTCCTGTACAACAGGAGTGATGGGCAGTTTTTGGTAATACAATTAACCAAGTTCCTGGTGGCAGGAATGGCGGGCTGTATTTATATCACAATAGGACTGTGGCTATAGTGGGATAAGAGATCCCAATAGCACAGGTCCCGGTAAANGACATGTCAAAAGAATGAGCCCCGGCCGCATCCCGAAGGACCTCCTATATGGTGAACTTGCTTCAGGAAAGAGGAAAACAGGTCGCCCACGCTTGCGATTTAAAGATGTCTGTCAAAGGGACATGAAAGCAGCCAAAATACATACAAGTGACTGGGAGTGTAAGGCAGAAGACCGATCTACGTGGCGCACAGTTGTCAAAGAGGGCGTCATAGTAGCCGAGGAGCGAAGAATGGAGGAGGCTGCAGACAGAAGAGCTAGGAGAAAGGCCAAAACATTTGGAAGCACAGAACTCGTGTGTAAAAACTGTGGCAAAGACTGTCACTCAAGGATAGGACTGCACAGTCACTCGAGGAAATGCAACCCAACCCAACGGTGATGCACCATCGTCTCGCGAGACGGAAGGATGCCGGATAGAATACTTTGATTGATCTATTTGTTCCTATTGTATTTGATCAAGCATTCACATTATTTAAATCGTTCACGGCAAGATTTAGTTGATGTGAACTGCAATGTACACATGTTGCATTTTAAAAAATATTTCTAATTATTGCTTGGATTCTTCCTATTTATCTGCCATTGTACAACATCCGCCATTTCCTTGACCAACAAGCTTTGTCATATCTAATCCAAATTCTAATGAATATTAATGATGGTGTTGGCTAAACCGTTAGACGTTCTATCGCGAATTAGACGATATCTCAGGAATTCTTCCATGACCATCATCTTCCAATTTCGTTCTTCGACAAATCTAACACCAATTTAGGCAGCACTCTAATATCGTAACACGCACCAATCCATGAAAACAATATAAAAAAACAATAAGAAATTGAATGTTTCAATGAAACTTTGGCTTACAATAGCGTGTTTTGACGTGACGTCACATTTCTTAACCCCCCCTCCTCTCTCAGTACACATGGTCACAAAGTCACAATCTCATAGGTGCGTGACGTCGTTAAAATTAAAAGACATGATTGTGTGCCCTTCCCACTCAAAAAATTCCTAGCGACGCCCATGGTTGTAGTAATTTATTCCCGTTATATCTCCTAACTCAGTTTGTGGCACCCATTAAATGAATAAATTAACAAATACAATGAATAATTTTTATTTAAACTTAAACGTATACTTTTATAAAATATCATTAATTATAAACATTTTATTATATTGTATAATGATGATATAGTATATGACCATATAAAGTACTTCTCAACCATTTATGTTCAAAGACAGTGGTCTGAAAAAAAAGAATCAACTCACATAAATGAACATTATTAAGCTAACTGAAACATCACTCACCTAACTAAAAATGCACTAACCAAACTAAAACAGTCTTCAGCTAGCTGAAACATCACTCACCTAACAAAAAATGCACTAACCAAACTAAAACAGTCTTCAGCTAACTGAAACATCACTCACCTAACTAAGAATGCACTAACCAAACTAAAACTAACCAAACTAAAACAGTCTTCAGCTAACTGAAACATCACTCACCTAACTAAGAATGCACTAACCAAACTAAAACAGTCTTCAGCTAGCTGAAATAGTACTCTCCGAAATAAATACTAATCTTTTTTGCGTCCTTTAATTAAATTTAATGGTAGCCTTGAAGAATTTAAAACAAAAATCCTATTTTCTAAATAATTATATTTCTTTTAAGCAATCATCGCCCTTTGAAGGTTATTCTACGCACCACAAGTGTGGGGTCAGAGGTCATCAACACACCTTCCTATTTGAAAACTGTAGCGTGCATCAGGGAGTGGTAGAGTTCAGTCTGAGAATCACTGTACTATGCAATAAAAACAGACAGACAGAATTGAATACATTTATAAGTTAAGTATTAAAGAGATATGGTTATAACCGAACTGTCAAGGTATGAGAATCACTGTCAATGAATGTTTCTGAGTTGTTGATGAGTTGGCAATGAGTTTTGTGAGTTGTTGTGAGATTGTTTTGAACGGTGTTCAGAGACTGACTTGTGGAAGGTCAGACAAGGGCTATATATAGTGTGGGCCTGTGTAGTGTGGCAGAGAGATGAAAGCAGACGTGTACGAGACGAGCGAGAGAGGATACGAGAGACTTGTAACATCCGTGTGGGATCGTTCGGCCAGAGCTGTGGATTGATGGATGGTGTTTCGAGGTGTGCTCGAACACTAGAAGGCGAGTGTTATCGAGGTTTGCTCGAACACTAGAAGGCTGCGAGCCTGTATGCCTGTACCGTGAGATCTGGAACGCTGTAAAGACTGTGATCCTGTAAGCTGTATATTGTGATGTCTCGATGGCTGTAGGAAGGATTGTACGTGCAATTATAGTCCAATAAAGAACATCTTCCATTCGACAAGAGTCTGTCTTATTGTTAGGATAGTTCCAGAACCCAGTACGCAACAGTGGGGGCTACGTCAGTGGACCTCTGGAAACTCTTGTCGGACAACGAAGCGTGTGGTCTGTAAAGTCTACGAGAGAGGCAACTGCCTCGTTGCTGGCCTGTGTGTTGTCGGAGACGTCCTGTCATTAGAGGAGACAGCTGCCTCCTTGTTGCTGAACTGTGTGTGTCAGGGACTGCCCTGTCCTTGATGAAGACATCTGCCTCCTTATTGCTGAACTGTGTGTGTCAGGGACTGCCCTGTCCTTGAGGAAGACATCTGCCTCCTTGTTGCTGAACTGTGTGTCAGGGACTGCCCTGTCCTTGAGGAAGACATCTGCCTCCTTGTTGCTGAACTGTGGGTGTCAGAGACTGCCCTGTCATTGAGGAAGACATCTGCCTCCTTGTTGCTGAACTGTGTGTGTCAGGGACTGCCCTGTCCTTGAGGAAGACATCTGTCTTCTTGTTGCTGGCCTGTGGGTCGTCTAGGACCGTCCAGTCATTGAGAGAGACATCCCCTCCTTGTAGCTGCCAGCGTGTTGTCGATGACCGTCCCGTCATTGAGATAGACATTCCCTCCTTGTTGCCGCCAGTGTGTCGGCGATGACCGTCACGTCATTGAGAGAGACATCCCCTCCTCGTTGCTGCCCAGTGTCAACGGTGTCGTCAGTGGACAATAACAATTTAGTGTATTCCATGGACTAATGTGTAGTGCTTGTTTTTCTTTTTGTGAAAGTGTGTTCTCTTGTTCTGGCAAGCAAGGCAAGTACTATTAATTATTTTTTATGATTGTTAAAAGTGGGGTAATAGGAAATTGATGTTAGATATTTTATTTTTTATTTTTGGTCCTCCAACCCCGGGCTCAATAGTAAGAAGTAGAGATGGACATGCAATTAATGAGGGAGAAAATTGAGAGTTTGAGACAAGCAGGGGAACAACTTACATTGAAGGGAGAGAATTTAAAAAAATATGTAAGAGATAAATTTAAAGAATTTCAAGCAAAAGAATATGAAGAGAAGAAATTAAGGGAACAGAGAGAATATGAAGAAAAGCAGAGAGAGTACGAGGAGAGAAAATTAAAGGAACAGAGGGAGTATGAAAGGGAACAGAGGGAGTATGAAAGGGAACATGAATTAAAATTGCTAGAAATAGAAGCTGCAGGGAAAAATATAGGGAAAGTAAAGAAATAAAAATAGAGTCTAGGAAAGCGGAACAAAGAGAAGAAATGATTGAAAGTGCGATAGAGAAACCTAACGATACACTGAGTGAGCTAGAGGCAATATGGTGCTGCGCGCAAAGTAAATTAACGGCCTTAGCCAAAGAATGCAAAGTACAAAATACGGAACTTGATAAAGATGAAATGGAGTTAAAGACTTTAAAAATGAAAATTGGCCAAGTGAAGACTAACTTAGTTGAAAAGAATGAGTTTGTAGAAAAAATACAGAGAGAACTAAACGATAGCATATTAGAAAATACAGATAGTGTAGAACAAGCTCTTAGAGAAGAGAATGTAGTTACATGTAACGATACACTCAGTGAGGGAGACGATACTGAAAAGTTAAGAAGGGGGATAGAAATAGAAGGAAATTATGACATAAATCTAAAGTCAATGATAACAGATTACGAAAATTGGAACATAGAAAGTGAGAGAAATCTAACTAGTATAATGCAGGACACAGAAGAGATAGAGAAGTCTGAAGTAGAGAGAGAGGAATTTTTAGAGAGAATACAAAGTGAACTAGCAGAAAGGGAGAGAGAGAAAAGATATATGGAAGAATTATTGGCTCAGAAAGAAGAGGACATTATTGAAATGTGGAGGATCGTTAAGGAAAAAGAAGAAATAAACTATGATTTAAGTACGAAATTGATAGTGAAAGATGATGAGATTTTGATATTAAAAGAAGCCCTAAAAGAGAAAGAGGTGTCAATTGAAATTAAACAAGTTGACCATGGACAGAATCAGAGGTCAACGGTAGAAAAGTTAGTTAGAATAGTTGAAAAGACAGAACAGAGCAAAAATACACAAGGGGACAAAGTTACTGTAGTCATAAGGGATGAATGTAGTGAGGGAAAAACTGCAAAGTGTGTGGCAGGAAGGGTGAAAAGTAATGAGAACCGCTGCTGTGGGTACACGCTAAAGTATGACATGTGCTCAGGGGAAGTTGGTGTTGACTGGTTAGAAACGGGCTGTGTTTATGACAGTGGGACAAACCTTTCTCGTGACCAAGAAGACAGGGAGAGTGACTATGTGGGGACAAGACAAACCAGAAATAACCAGACCATGACCGACAGTAACTCAAAGAGGCGTCACAACCCGTGTGACCCAGATGACCGGGTTGATTGGCCGTTGTGGCTAAGAATTTGGTTGATGGTGGGGGGGGGGTCATTCTTAAAATAGTGATAAGCGGGCGTGGGTACGAGTGGTTCGCCCCGAACATGTGCGGTAGCGAGAATGCCCTTGACACGAGTTGGGGGTTATGTAACATTGCTATGTTAAAAGTCCCGCCTAGGCTCACGTGGGAAACGTGCTGTCAGGAGAATGATAACCAGGGGTGTGTACTGGTAGTAGTAGAAGATAAACGAAATATACCACCAAGTACAATGACTATGATTTTTTTTAGCTGGGTTGTTAACAAATTGACGATTAAGTATAACTAAAGAGGACTTGATTATGATGATGTTTTTGTCTTGGTTGTAAAATTAGTTTGAGGACAATGTGACGGGGTCCCACTAAAGGTCATGTGTAAATGAATGTTTCATAATATCCATGATCATTGATTTGATTGTGTAAGATAAAGATTCAAATATAGAGACCTCATACTTGTTGATGTGGTTAAAATATTGTGTATGAACATGTATTCTTTTTGCTCATCATTATGAGGATATGATGATGGTTATGTTTATAATTATGGGTATGGATAGATAAGTTGTTATCTCCATATGCCGTATGTATTGATAAGTGCACATGGTTGCGATATAAGTGATTGTAATGGGTTAAATACAATCATGCTGAAATATTACAGTTTGGATAAGTGGTTATCCCTGTAAGATTACCTCATGCTGGAGGAAATCCTGGAGTAAATATCGTAAGAATTTATATGAGGAACCAGTAGAGTCAGTTAAGCAACCTGTGTAACCTGTTAATATATAGTAATCTTGAATATTCATATTGTATATAGGTTATGATTTTGATTAGCTACATAATGAAAATGTGGGTTATGCCAATGAGGAGCATGAACTAGGATTTAGCCAAACCTGTATGGCAGGGGAGTTAAGCTGTACTGAGATATAATTTACTACGTCCTGTACAACAGGAGTGATGGGCAGTTTTTGGTAATACAATTAACCAAGTTCCTGGTGGCAGGAATGGCGGGCTGTATTTATATCACAATAGGACTGTGGCTATAGTGGGATAAGAGATCCCAACAGCACAGGTCCCGGTAAATAAATTATTAGAGCAGTGGTGCTCGTTAAAAGGTCCCATGAGGTGGACAAATACTAGCATTGTTTGTTTTGCCTGATTGGCAAATTTGTAAATTGTAATAATATGTTGTTCTTGGGGTTCTTTTCGCCTCCTGAGTTCTTGTATATATTTTTTTCCTGATATCTTGTATAGATATAATTTGTTGAGATCGGGTGTATATATAGATAAGTATATTGTATATGTATATTGGTATAAAAATTGATTATCACTGATGTCTAATGATGTAAGACCTCGCATGTGTAAATTTTGTTTGTTATTACTGTTAAAATGACTTATTTTTTTAGACTATGTAACTATGTAATTCGAGTAGAGGACTGCTTCCGTTTGCTAAAGCGGCAGTAGGATGTTGTCCATGANAGAGAGATGAAAGCAGACGTGTACGAGACGAGCGAGAGAGGATACGAGAGACTTGTAACATCCGTGTGGGATCGTTCGGCCAGAGCTGTGGATTGATGGATGGTGTTTCGAGGTGTGCTCGAACACTAGAAGGCGAGTGTTATCGAGGTTTGCTCGAACACTAGAAGGCTGCGAGCCTGTATGCCTGTACCGTGAGATCTGGAACGCTGTAAAGACTGTGATCCTGTAAGCTGTATATTGTGATGTCTCGATGGCTGTAGGAAGGATTGTACGTGCAATTATAGTCCAATAAAGAACATCTTCCATTCGACAAGAGTCTGTCTTATTGTTAGGATAGTTCCAGAACCCAGTACGCAACATATACTAAAAATGGGGCTAGGACAGTGCTGCCAGCGTCAATTTTAGGAAAAACCTAGCCAACACGTCAAAATAAACCTAGATCATGAGGAAGAAAAGAGAAAAAAACCTAGACATGCTAAAAATAAACAAAAATGACGTCACAAACTCCCCCCCACTCCACCCCATTATTTCAAATAGATCATGTCTCAAATAATTTTTTGTCAAGTATTATTCAAGTATGTGGGGGCCGTGGTGGTCGAGTGGCAAGCGCGCTCGACTATCGTTCCGATGGTCACGAGCTCGAATCCATGGGTAGCCATGGACCTGCTCCCGGGGCCCAGGGCACCCCCGAGTTCCACCCAGCCCCAAATGGGTGAAAAGCGGCGGGGTAATGCGTGGAACCCCTAGCCGTGGCATGCGAACGCTGCATCACTTGCCAATAAAAAAAACAAACAAAACAACTGCTGCCTTGCAGATAGTCTTGGCTGACCAAATGCTATGGAAGCAAATCCAGAAAATACAGCAGGCTGAAGTCGGAGACCACGGGCAAATTGTCGCAAAACTCGTGGAACGCAAAACTCAATATTCAATATTGAATAGAAGAAGAAGAAGAATTCAAGTATGTATTTAGTGTAAGTGTAAGGGTGCAATCCAATAGCGTAAAGGATGTGAAGCCATTTTAACGTCAAATCAATTCAAATATTAAAGTGAAGCTTTCATTTAAAGTTGCGCGTTTTTTGAAGGGACGTCACAGTTCTTAAAACAGCCCCCTCCCCTTTATCACAAATCTCACAAAAGCATTGGCATTTACTAATATATTCTACATAACTATTTCTAAAATATACTTACATTTGATTTTTAAAAATCATTTATGTCATCATCTTTATAAATCTTTTGGCAATCTTATCAGCATTCTTAGAATAATTCACTATGACTATCTTTTGCATATACACAATACGGCATACTTGAGAGTTTATTCTGTCATTGCCGACAGAAGAAAATGTTAGAGCCTCTAACAGTCTAATAAAATTGAATATTTTTGCCCAATCAAGTTGTTTTATCTTGTACCAGAATTTTACAGACATATGGCGCCACCTTTCGAATTTAGTAGCATAAAACCATAGATTATGATAGATATTCTAATGGATCATCAAAGAGCGGACAAAAATACTGTTGCTACATAGTGCTTATTTCTATTTTTGAAAAATCGAATTATTTAGAATGTTAATTGCGTATATTTAATTATTTTGTTTCTTTTACATGGAATATTTACTTAAAAAAAGGCCCCATAGATTAAGGCTATTCTAGAAATAATTAATTTAGACGAGGTAAAAAAGCAACTGGATATAGGTTGAAGAACCTAGCGCTGGTCTAGGAGAATCCTATCATTTTGATCGGAAATCTATCTCTTTATAAGAGATCGAGTTCAAGTGGAATCCCACTTGCGAAAAACTACCTTTTTCTTAGATGTTGAGCAACGTAAGATGAAACAAACCAAAAATATTAATGACGCTAAATGTAATAAAGTTAATGTTTTCTCTCCTTGAATTAAATTACATATATAAATTATTTACATATTTACAATAAATATTTCTTATAAAAGTTATTAAAAATTTACAGAAAAATGTTTAAGCAATACAAAGATATAATACCTTGTCAAAGAGACTTGTAGATTACAATTTTACCGAAATTACAGAAAATAATAATAGGGTATACTCATAAATCTGGCCACTTGTTTCCTTAATTATAACCTCGTGTTGAGCTGTTCGATAGCGGTGATTTTTAGTGCGGCTTTCATGGAAAATACATTTGAATGCACGTAAAATATGACAAAAGATAATATTTTAATGTGTAAATTCCTCATAGATCTATCTTTGAGTTTAAACTTGGCTCAATGATTTATTTCCACTTAAAAGTAGTGAGTGGTTTTTTTTAATGTGTCTTATAGAATTTACTGAGCTAATAACACTAACAATTAAACACCCTTATAAAACTAACACATAACTATAAGGAAATTAGAGATATCGTTTGCAATGCAGGTAGACAACATCTCACGCATACATGAACTAACAAGCAGACAACTTTTACTTACAGGCAATTCTAGCAATCGCACAACTCTAACATTTAGGAAATATAACCAGATGTATCTGACAGCAAGGCAACCTGAACTAACATATCAATAGGTTTGTGACATGTAACTTAGAATTAATAACTGACAGAAATACCCTCTATCACGACAAACTTTTACTAAAAAATGTATGGAAATGACGTCATTGAGCAAATGTTGATATTTTATTAAAGAATAAGAACATTATATAACAAAACTATATTTTTACAATTAAGTTGTTGAGTTAGTGCCCAGGGGTACATCAAGCATAGTGCACATGCATTATTGCTTAAAGCTTATCTCACAGTGCTTATGCATTATTGCTTAAAGATCATCTCACAGTGCTTATGCATTATCGCTTAAAGATCATCTCACAGTGCTTATGGATCATTGTTGAAAGATAATCCCACAGTGCACATGCATCATGTTTAATGATCATCTCAAAGCCCATATGCATCATTGTTTAAAGATCATAGCCCACATGCATTATTGTTAAAAGATAATCTCACATCGCGCATGCATCATTGTTTAAAGATCATCTCAGAGCACACATGCATCATTGCTTAAAAGATTATTTCACAAGTAATGCATTCCTGTTTAAAGATCATCTCACTGCTAACATGCATCATTGTTTAAAGATAATCTCACAGCCAAAAAGCATCATTGAAGAATGATCATTTCAGAGCCCATATACATCATTACTAAAATATCATCTCACAGCCAAAATGCATCATTGTTTAAAGATAATCTCACAGCCAAAATGTATCATTGTTTAAAGATCATTTCACAATACATATGCATCATTATTAAAAGATCATCTCACAGCCAAAATGCATCATTGTTTGAAGATCATTTCACAATACATATGCATCATTATTAAAAGATCATCTCACAGCCCACATGCATCATTGTTTAAAGATCATTTCACAGCCTATATGCTCATTATTAAAAGATCATCTCACAGCCCATATGCATCATTGTCGTTACTAACTGTAAGTCTTTGTAAAACTGACTAATATAAACTGAGAATTTTATCATTAGTTATTTTCATTAATGACCTTGTCTTTTTGCTATTACACATAATATAACATAATTCAATCCACTAATATATATCATTTTCTTTTCAAATCCCCCATAGATCATTTAATCTAGAATGGCCTAGCCATTAGGTATATATGCTTGATAACCATTATAATTAACTGTAAATGTGCCAATAAAATCCTCTACATTATTGATCCTCCTTGTCGTTATGACTTGTAAAAATCTTTATTAAATTCATATTTTTAAAACACTTTTCAGAATACTAAAACGTACAAGATTTGTTTTCGGTTGTTGGAAGTTGTAAGACGCTCGACCAAACCTTTGAGTCTGGGTAGGACATACGTCTTGTGGGTAGGACATACCGTCTTGTGGGTTACATAATATATTATAATAGTCGAGTAGTGTGTGTAGGACTTACCATCTTGTGGGTAGCATAATATATTATAATAGTCGTGTGGGTAGGACATACCGTCTTATGGATTACATAATATATTGTAATAGTCGAGTAGTGTGGGTAGGACATACCGTCTGGTGGATTACATAATATATTATAATAGTCGTGTGGGTAGGACATACCGTCTGGTGGGTTACATAATATATTGTAATAGTCGAGTAGTGTGGGTGGGACATACCGTCTTGTGGGTAGGACATACCGTCTTGTGGGTTACATAATATATTATAATAGTCGTGTGGGTAGGACATACCGTCTTATGGATTACATAATATATTGTAATAGTCGAGTAGTGTGGGTAGGACATACCGTCTGGTGGATTACATAATATATTATAATAGTCGTGTGGGTAGGACATACCGTCTGGTGGGTTACATAATATATTGTAATAGTCGAGTAGTGTGGGTGGGACATACCGTCTGGTGGGTTACATAATATATTATAATAGTCGTGTGGGTAGGACATACCGTCTGGTGGGTGATATAATATATTGTAATAGTCGAGTATATGTGGGTAGGACATACCGTCTGGTGGATTAAATAATATATTATAATAGTCGTGTGGGTAGAACATACTGTCATGTGGGTTACATAATATATTATAATAGTCGAGTGGGTATGATAAACCATCTTGTGGGTTACATAATATATTATAATAGTTGTGTGGGTAGGACATACCGTCTTGTGGGTTACATAATATATTATAATAGTCGAGTAGTGTGGGTAGGACATACCGTCTTGTGGGTTACATAATATATTATAATAGTCGTGTGGGTAGGACATACCGTCTTGTGGGTTACATAATATATTATAATAGTCGAGTAGTGTGGGTAGGACATACCGTCTTGTGGGTTACATAATATATTATAATAGTCATGTGGGTAGGACATACCGTCTTGTGGGTAACATGAAATTATTATAGTTGAGTCGTATGGGTAGGAACTCCCACAATGGATGATACAATGTAATGTGAGTGTTACAATGGATGATACAATGTACTGTGAGTGTTACAATGGTTGATACAATGTACTGTGAGTGTTACAATGGATGATACAAGGTACTGTGAGTGTTACAATAGATGATACAATGTACTGTTAGTTTTACAATGGATGATACAATGTACTATGATTGTTACAATGGATGATACAATGTACTGTGAGTGTTACAATGGATGATACAATGTACTGTGAGTGTTACAATGGATGATACAATGTACTGTTAGTTTTACAATGGCTGATACAATGTACTGTTAGTTATACAATGGATGATACAATGTACTGTTAGTTTTACAATGGATGATAAAATGTACTGTGAGTGTTACAACATATCAACATTTAAAAACATTTAAAATAATATTTTAAAAACTAACTCAATAACAATAATATGTCAATGCACCCTTGGAAACTGATCAGTACACACAAATCACACAAAATTTAGCAACTCAGATACAGAGACCAATCCGTAAAAGAGAAGATAAACTAAAAGTAGTGACATCAATAAAGAAAACACAACAACCCAACAAATCATGCCATACATGAATTAGAGGAAGAATTAGAAACTTCTACTTTTTCTTCTGAGTTCTCAAAATCTAGGAGGATTCAGTACATAAGCCCTATATTCGTGATGTATTCCGCTGTGACTGTCAATTGGCTCAGTCTATCATAGAGGGTAGCTTTCTGGGGTCAAATGGCCGTGTGGGTGTGAAGGTTTGTAGTTTCCTGGGGCTAAATGGCCGTGTGGGTGTGAAGGTTTGTAGTTTCCTGGGGCTAAATGGCCGTGTGGGTGTGAAGGTACAAAGGGTAGCTTTCTGGGGTCAAATGGCCGCGTTGGTGTGAAGGTACAAAGGGTAGCTTCCTGGGGCTAAATGGCCGTGTGGGTGTGAAGGTACAGAGGGTAGTTTCCTGGGACCAAATGGCCACATGGGTGTGAAGGTAAAGAGGCAGTTTTATCAGCACATGTTCCACGTCCTCTGCAGCTGATTCGCAAGGGTACATTTCGGTTTCTATTTAAAAACAAAACAGCAGAATAAATACAATGATTTAAAAGTAGACAAATCACAAACTAAACAGAAGCACCAACAAAACAACTCCTAACAAAACAACAAAGAAATTCCTAACAATACAACAAAACAACTCCTAACAATGCAACAAAACAACTCCTAAAAATACAACAAAACATACAAAAGAAGGAGACAGATAAACCAAATAATAGACACAGATGGAATAACACAGATATACAAAATTAGTTTATACATATTGCTATAGTACTACTTACATATTACTATAGTTCTACTAAAATATTACTATAGTACTACCAACATATTACTATAGTACTACCAACATATTACTATAGTTCTACTAAAATATTACTATAGTACTACCAACATTTTACTATAGTACTACCAACATATTACTATAGTACTACCAACATATTACTATAGTTCTGCTAAAATATTACTATTGTACTACCAACATATTACTATAGTACTACCAACATATTACTATAGTACTACCAACATATTACTATAGTACTAGGAAAAAATTTGGCTCAAAATTCCAACAAATCTGTAAATTCCCAGGTCTTCTTATGATTTTTGGATACCTATTTATTAGGTACGAATTAAAGTGGCTTGCCACTTTTCTAAATGCAAGATTGAAAGTATGGCGGTAAGGTTTTAAATCCGGATACGTACATTTGAAATAACTTATAATATTTTACAGCTTTCCTACTTTTAATTGAACATCATTTTAAATAGCAATTTTTCCTTTAAATTAAATATTTTTTAAACAAGTGATAAATTATATTATTACACAATTTTGTGTAAGACAATTATATTGTTTGTTATGTTTTAGAGTTTATAAAATAGAAATTAATTAAAGTTAAAATCAATATATGCTCTTTTATATTGCCTATTAGACTGAGGGCATTTTTCAACAATCAAAATTACACCAACATAACATTAGAACACATTTTTAGACTAACAATACAGAAAATGATTGAAAATTTACAAGATACTAATTGAATTTTAATAAAAAGGTAGACTATGATGTTCATGTTATGTGTTTCTATCAGAAGTGCTCCAAATACAGAAACAGGTTTTGTCATTTAAATTCATGTTACTTTTTGATATAATTTGATTC
>MUZC01002063.1:0-17742 GCA_002072015.1 Radix auricularia | reverse complement strand
GGGGGGGGGGGGGGGGGGGGGGGGGGGGGGGGATCTAGCGCCACTCTTCTTTTCTGGCAGCACGTGGTAAATAATTTGTCCACTGGTTGTTTGAAAAAATATTGTTTGGCCCCGCAGAATGTGCACAGCAATTGTAAATTGCCACAGAAATGTTGCTGGACGTTGTCATTCACGAAATCACTTCCGTAGGCTCCATCCAGATGAGGTGCATGTACTTCCCAGAGTGTAGCTGACAGACATCGTTTATTAGTGTCTGCTACTTCCCGTCTACGGGACCATTGGTCGTCGGTTTCACTTGCTCTTCGAATGCGATCTTGTTGTTTCGGCGATTCTCGTCGCCGGGATGCGTCCTCGAGTGTTTCTGCTCTTCTTCGATTCCTGTTATGTTCGTTTCTGCGAAGTTTTCTATCGGCAATTTCGGCTTCATTGAATGTTCTTTTTTCGAGGCATAGTTGTCTCGTGGCAACACGCGAAGGTTTGTAAATTTGTTTTGTTTAAGAAGAAATAATAACGCAAAGCGACGTGACATTGACGATGGGTACAGGCGTAGGAGAACGGTGTCAGACCTTGAATGCGGCACAGCAATTCAGATGGCTGTGGGTCAAGAACCGAAGACCGACATTAACCGGTTTGTGGTGACTTCCATCATGATTTATAACGGAGACAAACACGCATAGGCTGGTGGCCGATGTTAGATTCAACGCAAATGTGTGTCTGTGTGTACACATATGCTGAAGTCACAGGTTCGTGCGTTGTTGCGGTAATTGACGTTCTGATCTAAAATAATGACGTCATATAATTTTTTTTTTACGACGAACATTTTTTATTTATTTATAATAATTTTGCGCGCCTTTTTTGCGCGCCTTCTTAGCACCTTTTTTCTGTGCTTTTGGACGGTGAGACACAAGCATTCTTAGGTTGATTATGTATTAGATATGTGCCTACTCGCATCTCCTTCAAATATTACACAATTGCTCAAGAAATATGAAGAATACTTTTATGAAGATTTTACGATGTAGTTTTATCGCGAGTTGTGAATTGCAAACACTGCCTCAATTTGGCCCTTACTGATATTCAATTGATCTTTATTGCCTATAGGAAAACCTGCGAGAATTTCAGTTTATCACTTCCACCAAGTAACGTGGAAGACATACAGGACATCGTTTTTGATCCGGTCCAACAGCTCAGCAAAGCAATAGACATGGTACGGAGTCTCAAGTTTTTGATCTGGTCCAACAGCTCAGCAAAGCAATAGACATGGTACGGAGTCTCAAGTTTTTGATCCGGTCCAACAGCTCAGCAAAGCAATAGACATGGTACGGAGTCTCAAGTTTTTTTATCCGGTCCAACAGCTCAGCAAAGCAATAGACATGGTACGGAGTCTCAAGTTTTTTATCCGGTCCAACAGCTCAGCAAAACAATAGACATGGTACGGAGTCTCAAGTTTTTGATCTGGTCCAACAGCTCAGCAAAGCAACAGACGAGGTACGGAGTCTCAAGTTTTTGATCCGGTCCAACAGCTCAGCAAAGTAACATACATGGTACGGAGTCTCAAGTTTTTGATCCGGTCCAACAGCTCAGCAAAGCAACAGACATGTTAAGGAGTCTCAAGTTTTTGATCCGGTCCAACAGCTCAGCAAAACAGACATGGTACGGAGTCTCAAGTTTTTGATCCGGTCCAACAGCTCAGCAAAACAAACATGGTACGGAGTCTCAAGTTTTTGATCCGATCCAACAGCTCAGCAAAACAGACATGGTACGGAGTCTCAAGTTTTTGATCCGGTCCAACAGCTCAGCCAAGCAACAGACATGGTGCGGAGTCTCAAGTTTTTGATCTGGTCCAACAGCTCAGCAAAGCAATAGACATGGTACGGAGTCTCAAGTTTTTGATCCGGTCCAACAGCTCAGCAAACCAGACGTGGTACGGAGTCCCAATGAACAGCAGAGACACGCATTTGATGAAATTATCGCTTCCGCAGCCAATGATCATCATCCTCATCTGCGTTACTTTCTTTATGGACCTGGTAGAAGTGGTAAAACACATTTGTACTCCATCTTGCTTGCATCCTTTAGAGGGGAACAGAAGATTGCTTTAGATACTTTATCAACTAGAATCGCGGCCAATTTACTGGAAGGTGGTCGAACGTATTATTCTCAATTTCAACTTCCCGTCCCAGTTATCGACACCTTAACCTCCAGAATGATAATGACCTCCACCGATGCTGACATTCTCCGAAGAGCCACAAAAATCATTTGGGATGAATCCACGATGGCCTCTAAGGACGCATTAAAATGCGTGAATAAACTCTTACAAGATAGCATGCAAAATGACGAAACTTTGGGTGCAAAAAAACCATTTTCTTGGGTGGGGACTTCAGGCAAACTTTGCCCGTTGTTGCTCATGGAACCAGGGCCTCCATTGTCGAAGCGAGTATTAAGTTTACCGAACTTTGGTGTAAATTTACAATTCTCACATTGACAAGTAATGTGCGATCTATTTATCCGGAATTTACGTCTTGGTTAATTGAGCTAGGCAATGGAACATGAACCAATGAACATGGATTGGACGAGAATATGTTTGAAGTTCTAGCCCATATGGTCTTCACACATTCTATTACGTTCCAAATATGAAACACATTCTATTACGTTCCAAACATTAAACACATTCTATTACGTTCCAAATATTAAACACATTCTATTACGTTCCAAATATGAAACACATTCTATTACGTTCCAAACATTAAACACATTCTTTTACGTTCCAAACATTAAACACATTCTTTTACGTTCCAAACATTAAACACATTCTATTACGTTCCAAACATGAAACACATTCTATTACGTTCCAAACATGAAACACATTCTATTACGTTCCAAACATGAAACACATTCTAGTACGTTCCAAACATTAAACACATTCTATTACGTTCCAAACTTTAAGCAAATTATGATTCTAGAAGGCTTAGTCTTCATATTATACACACATAATCTTTACACCAAATTTACACAAACGATCTTGCTATTAAACAGAACTTCTTCCAATAAACATAATATATCACCTATTTCTAACATGCAAGTTCTGTATTATTTTCACGTAGTGTGGATTGTACAGATAATAGGTTCTTTTCCTTTATCGTACCCCAAAAAATTTTTAAAATTAAATACATACGGTACTGATTAGCAGTATTTATTTCCCGTTTATTAATTTATGGCATGAGATGTAACGAGAAAGAAGAAGAGAAATCGAAAAGGTCTGCTAAAGAGAAAAAAAAGACAAAATGGAACCCATAGACATATGATTGACTCTTATTTGTGTGAGTTTTTGTTGCGAAAACATGCATCTAACAACTCTGACATGTTTGATAACCCTAACCCTAACCCTAACCCTAGTGACGTCAAATAAACATGGGGATTTTTGGGGGGTAAGATAAAGGAAAAGTACCCAGATAATATGTATATGCATGGCATAATTTTCTGTGAAACCTTTTAAATATGGAAAAAAGTAAATATTCGTAGGTGCAAAAAATCAATAACAAATCTATATTAAAGAAGGTATTAAATTAAAGTATTAGGCTGGAGAGAGAGTTGCCTTACACGCATTATTGCTTGTGTAACAGTAATTACAGTGGAAAGAAAATTTTTTTTATTTTTAAAAGTTATAGAGCACACACCCACTTATGAACAAATACGTGGCGTGTCTACATCACGGAAGGAATTTCCTATTACTAAATATAGAGCCCCGTGAGCAGATGTGGTTATAAAAGCTGTCGTGTTGAGTAGAGCCTCATTTTGGAGCAAGATGTTGTCAAGTCAAGACGAGATTCTGAAGGTAAATTTCTTATGTATTTATAGCTTTAATATGAAAACTACAAGATATGTGCCATAGCATTTTTAGGATAAGTTTCCATATCTTTATTCGATGTTTTATAACTCACTCTCAGTTATACCATAATTTAATTTTAAATTATTATATAACATCTGTTATATATCGTAACAATAAAGTTGTGTTTCAGATTAATTTTTTTTTAGAAAACACACATTGTTAACTTATAATTAAAATAATTATTCCTAAGCCAGAGAAGAATATAAATGTGAGACAACGCCTAGAGTACGCCCAGTGCAATTGATACACTTTAATTAAACGTAAGAGTTAATCGTTTATTAGTAGGATCTTTTAATATAATATAATTTTTATTGGTAGGAAGTTTTAATACAATATAAATTCTATTGGAGGGATCTTTTAATATAAAATTACTTTTATTGGTAGGTTCTTTTAATTTACTACAACCTCTTAATGTTTATTATTGTAATTTAAAGTGAGTTATACTGTGAGAAATGAGACTGAGGTGACGTCTAATTTAAGTACAGTAACAATTTTTTTTAGTTGATCTCACGACCCAAAGTTGGCCAGATGCCCAGCTATGAGTCATACAATGTCATTTAAGGAATTCCCGATTTTATGTATACATTTCTTTACCGAGAATTGTTTTTTTAACTGTTTTTTTTAAAACAATGATGTAAGTTGGCTGGTATCTCCTGTGAGTCACAATAAGTCCAGCAAAAAATTCCCGATTTGTACAAATTTATACGCCAATTTACGGTTTAAATGATGCTCAATGTTTCATGTCTTTAAATGCATTTAGATCTATGGACGACAATGGACGTGTAATCAATTGTATTTGATATGTGTTGAAAGCATGGGTGCGCAGACAAAAATTACGACTTGCAAATAAAAATGAAAATTATTTACACAGAGTTTTAAAGAATTTTTTATGCTCGCTCCTTTGACTACAAGTCACTTGACAAGAGAGACACATCTCACGTCACGTGACAAGATGGACAAATCTCAAGTCACGTGACAAGAATGGCACATCTCAAGTCACGTGGCAAGGACACATCTCAATTGCCGTTACAAGAATGATACATCTCAAGTCACGTGACAAGAATGACACATCTAAAGTCACGTGACAAGAATGATACATCTCATGTTACGTGATAAGAATGTTACATCTCAAGTCACGTGACAAGAAGGGCACATCTCAAGTCACGTGGCAAGGACACATCTCAATTGCCGTTACAAGAATGATACATCTCAAGTCACGTGACAAGAATGACACATCTCAAGTCATGTGAAAGAATGATACATCTCATGTTACGTGATAAGAATGTTACATCTCAAGTCACGTGACAAGAAGGACACATCTCAAGTTACGGGACAAAAAGGACACATCGCAAGTTACGTGACAAAAAGGATACATCTCAAGTCACGTGACAAGAAGGACACAACTCAAGCCACGTGACAAGAAGGACACATCTCAAGTCACGTGACAAGAGAGACACATCTCAAGTCACGTGACAAGAGGTCACATCTCAAGTCCCGTGACAAGAAGGACACATCTCAAGTCACGTGACAAGAAGGACGCATATTAAGTCACGTGACAAGAGAGACACATCTCAAGTCACGTGACAAAATGGACACATCTCAAGTCACGTGACAAGAAGGACACATCTCAAGTCACGTGATAAGAAGGAAACATCTTAAGTCACGTGACAAGAAGGACACATCTCAAGTCACGTGACAAGAAGGACACATATCAAGTTACGTGACAAGAAAGACGCATCTTAAGTCACGTGACAAGAAGGATACATCTCCAAAGTAATTTTTAAAAAAAATATATTACCCACCATTTACGATTTAAATTTCAGTGCGATCATATTTCCTTGATTGTGTTTGTACTACATAACTGTTACTTGATGAAAGTTGATTTTGTACTTATGAGTAATGCATTTCCATTCAGATGAAAGGGAAAACAATAAATGAGAAAAACACAAGAGAGTAATTATAGATTATTTTATAATGTATTAAATGTCAGCAGGTGACAGATGCTTTCCAGGTGAAGACTGGTGTGAGACAAGGTTGCTTGCTGTCATCCTTTCTTTTTCTATTAGCAATTGACTGGGTGATGAAAACATCTACACAGCAGAAAGGGAATGGCATCCAATGGACCTTGTGGGATCAACTTGATGATCTAGACTTTGTTGATGACATTGCCCTTCTTGCACATACCCAACAACAGATGCAGGAGAAATCGAACATTGTCGCAGCCACTTCTGCTAGCATAGGTCTCAACATACACAAAGGGAAGAGTAAAATCCTCAAGGTTAATGCCACCAGTACATCAACCATCATGCTTTAAGGTGAAGCCCTTGAGGAGGAGGAGAGTTTTTTTTACGTTGGCAGCATGGTGGATAAAGAAGGTGGTACAGATGCCGACGTCAAAATAAGGATCGGAAAAGCAAGAGCAGCCTTCCAGCAACTCAAGAATGTTTGGGTCGCCAACAACTTAGGCAGCAAGTTAAAAGTAAGGATTTTTAACGCTATGGTGAAACCAGTGCAGCTATATGGAGCTGAGACATGGGGAACAACGGCTGTAAACCTAACCAGAATCCAAACCTTCATCAACAATTGTCTAAGAAGGATTCTCAGAACTCACTGGCCGGACAAAATCAGCAACCAGAAACTGTGGCAGCGGACTAAACAGAAGCCCATTGAGGAAGAGATTCTTCAAAAGCGGTGGAGGTGGATCGGTCATACACTAATGAAACCTGCTTCTAATACAGCAAGGCAAGCCCTGAAATGGAACCCACAGGATAAACGGAAAAGAGGCCGCCCAAGAAACACCTGGCGCCGAGAATTGGAGGCAGACATCAAGAGGATTGGCCTTGAATGGAAGATCCTGGAGAAAATGGCCCAGGATAGAGATGCCTGGAGAGCTCTAGTAGGTGGCCTATGTCCTAGGAGGAAGTGCAGATCTGTAGATGTCCCTCATGGACGAGAAAGCTCAACAACAACAACAACCTACCTCTTGCACAAAAATGATCTGGTCAAATGTAACAAAGAAAGTATAACAAAATGTTTTATACTTGTACTACAAAAGTCACACACAATCGAGGACACATAATTGATTGGGTATTGCACAGGCCTGACGATTGCTTTGTCAAATCTGCAACAATAACAGAAGAGCTGTCCTCGGATCATTTTTGTGTTATATGTGAACTTAGGGTTAATGCCCCCTCCTACTTCCACAAAATGCCAGGATCATCGCAATCTGCGGGGCATGAAACGTGACGCCTTTAGGCAATATCTAAGTGTGGCGGTGTCCCCTGACCTCTGCCCCACTTTGGATAAGCTGAATAGTACACTACGCACTATACTGGATAGAAACGCATCTTTCACCCGCCAAAATGTCAAGTTAACAAGGACAGCTCCCCGGTATTAGTCACGCCAAGAATGATCGGTGTTAAGCTGTGGTCCTTTTCTCTGTATATCCGTAGCAGCAGCAACCAGATATATTTTGTATTTTTTTTTACAAACAAAATTGCTGAAATTAGGGTTGAGCGTGACCGAACGATGTTACCTCCACATAACGTATCTCCCTCATTTGCTGTGAGGTCAAGCCTTGAAAAGTTAAGTCTGTTAAGGAAGATGAGGTCAAATTTGTTATTCTAAAATCTTAACCAACGTCATGTTCTCTTGATCCTGTCCCCACTTCATTAGTTGTTGAGGCATTTGATCTTTTACTCCCAACAATAACACATATAGTAAATGAGAGTCTAACATCTGGTTCTTTCCCAATGGTATGTAAATCTTCTGTAATAAAAAACCTTGCTAAAAATGCAAGGGTTAGATCAAAATAATTTTAACAACTATCGACCTGTATCCAGTATTTCATTTGTGTCTAAGATCATTGAAAAACTTTTCTTAAAACAACTTTTTACTTATCTTAACGACAACACTCTTTTAAGTCCAAATCAGTCGGCCTACAGACCTTCTCATAGCACAGAGATCACCCTGTTAAAAGTAACAAATGATCTTCTACTTGCACTAGACAGTGGGAAAATCTCTATATTGGTCATCTTAGATCTTTGAGCTTTTGACACCGTCGACCATCAAACATTGCTAAAAACCCTGCAAAATTATTTTGGCTCAGCTCTAGCTGGGTTTCAAACATACATATCTAACAGATCACAGGTGGTATCAGTGGATGTCTGTATTTCTGACAGAGATGATTTGGTTTATGGTGTCCCTCAAGGCTCCGTTTTAGGTCCTGTACATTTCGTGCTGTATACAAGGCCACTACTTCTGCTGCTTGAAAAGGATTCAGTTAAAAGAAAATTATTTGCAGATGATACTCAGCTTTACGCTTATACTGACCACTCTGATATTGACTTCACTGTCCAATTGATGCAGGAGTGCATGGTGAGGTAAAGTCTTGGATGACTCTGAGCAAGCTCAAGCTGAATGATAATAAGACAGAAGCACTGCTTTTCTGTAACAATAAATAACGCAGTGCTTTGACTCTTCTGAATTCTATTCAGGTGGCTAGTTCTGATATACTGTTCAAAACATTGACTAGGAAACTTGACTACATTATTTCTGACAACATGTCTACCAACAACTTCATCAATCACATTTGTCGCTCTTCCTATACTGCCATTCGTCAGATCAGTTCAATCCGTCATTATTTAACAGATAGTGCAACAAAAACTCTAGTATGTGCTCTTGTTCTAGCTCGTATTAATTACTGGAATTCTCTTTTGTCAGGTGCTCCAAAACAATGCATTGTCAAATACAGAGAGTTCAAAATTCAGCTGCCAGATTAGTTCTAAAGGCAAAAAGAACCCAGACCATGTTACTCAGCTACTTTAATCACTTAATTGACAAACAAACCTAAAGTCACACTAAGATACACACAAACCTATAGTCACTCATAGAGACATACACAACTATAGTCCCACTCATAGAGACATACAAAACTTTAGTCCCACTCATAGAGACATACAAAACTATAGTCCCACTCATAGAGACATACAAAACTATAGTCCCACTCATAGAGACATACAAAACTATAGTCACACTCATAGAGACATACAAAACTATAGTCCCACTCATAGAGACATACAAAACTATAGTCCCACTCATAGAGACATACAAAACTATACTCCCACTCATAGGCATACAAGCCTATAGTCACACACAAGAACACACAAACCTATATGTATAGACAGAGACATGCAAATCTATTTTCATACAAAAGACACACAAACCTATAAATACAGAGACACACAAACATACACTCACACGGAGAAACACAAAACATATTGTAGCAAAAAGACACACATTAATATTTTCCCTCCGTGCGCATGTCACTCGACCTCTTTATTCTTAATTTATTTTATTTAGTTTTTTAAGGCTAATAACATTTTTAATATTTATTTAACTATCGCAACATGTTAGAAATTAGGGCTTGTACTCATTTAGAAACAAAAAATTGGTTCCATTAATACGGAGAAAGTAGTTAATTGATTAATAGATCTGTTTCGATTAATTATTTGTGTATATCGCATACATAAATCCCTATTAGTAACGATTCAATATCTTGTAAGTTTCAGTATGAACACAGTAATCCCATGGCTTTCAAATTTTGTGACGTCACACAGCTAAATCTGTTACAAAAAACAAAAATGGAAGAAATATAAACTTTTTCTTACGTAAGCCGTCCATAATAATGATAAAAATAATACATTACCAGGAAAATTATGTTAACACAAAAATTTACGTCATTATTAAAATTAAAAAAAAACAACATAAATATTGTCTGAAATTTAAATCTATTTTAATTAATTTGATACATTTATTTCTTTTATTGGTTAATCAAATAATTAATCGTTAACTTCCACAGCCCTAGTTAAAATACTAAATCTTAACTTAATACAATATTAAATAATATTCTAAGTTAAAGTGCTTTAAAATATTCCACATTAAAAGTCCTGTTTATTGTCTATAACAGATATAAGACAGTCATCTAGTTATTATCTCTAACAGATATAAGACAGTCATCTTCTTATTGTCTCTAACAGATATAAGACAGTCACCTAGTTATTGTCTGTAACAGATATAAGACAGTCATCAAATTATTTACTTTAGATCAAGAATTATGGAGGTAAGTTTCCTTTTCAGATAAAAAGTTTTTTGTTTTTTTTTAAATTACTCTAGAAAATTGTATAAAGGCCAATTATTAAAATTTTAAAAAGATTTTAAGCAGAGTGATATATATTTGAGAAGTAATTTATATTACTACTTACAGCATTAGGTACAAATTAATTTTGATGTGATAAAGAGGAAGTTAATAAAATTGATTTTTATTTGCATATCAAGTTTTTGATGTTGTTTTTGTAACCTAGAAATCTGATTACCTGATTTTGTGAATACTATTTTGTTTTTCTAGCTTAAATAACAGTAGAACATGGATAAAAAAAAAAAAAAGAACACTATCTATCAAAAGAAACATTTAATCTATATAATATTAATGTTTAATGATCTGAATAAGAAAAGCAAAGACATTTTCTCTTTTATCAGCAGTAGACAAGAAATATTAGAGTAAAATACATAATATCTTGTTGAATTTATCAAGTTGTTTTTATATATCATTATCACCACAAAGACTTAAAGCTTTAAAACATAGAAATTAAAAAGAAAATTCAGACTAAATTAGTTATTGCTAATAAACTAAGTTGTAGATATAGTCACAACATATTCAATACAATTTAATACAAATACTAATCAAAGAAAAGCTACAAAAATATAATACTCTATACATTATTATTAATTCAGTTTTAGTTATGTTAATTTGAAGCGTATCTTTACCAAATGAGAGAAGGTCTAATCCTTTTCATTGTAAAAATGTTATTAAAAAAATCCAGATCAAAGAAAAGCGACAGAAATATACTATTTTATACATTTTTATTAATTCAGTTTTAGTTATGTTAAGTTGAAGCGTATCTTTACCAAATGAGAGAAGGCCTAATCCTTTTCATTGTAAAAATGTTATTAAAAAAAGTCTAGATCTAGAATAAAGAATGACACTTAGGAATTACAGATAAAACTTGTGGTGTTATTATGATGTCCCTCAGAGTTGAATAGAAGAATGACATTGATAAGATATGAAATTATAGCTTATGTCAGCTTATATAAGTGATTTAGACAGTAAGTCACATCAATAACAAACAGAAAATATCTCATTAGTAGTAGACAAAAGGAACAGGAATGACATCCATATATTTCTATTGTATCAATGTGTATTCATTTATAAGAAATATAAAATTAAATGCTTCAAAGTAAATAATCCAAATAATTGTTTAAAGTTCAAGTCATTGTTTCTCATAAATAAATTGTAAAATCAATTTAAGTCACAGTCAATAAAATGTGACAGTTTTAGTTTTATTATATTTAAGTATTTAAATAAGGAAGGAATAAAAAAAAAATTGTATAAGTTATTTCAAGCTTCAGAAAATCAATCTTTTAATTTTGTTTCAACTTTTCTTTTATTACAATAACAATCCTGATTTGTTACTACTATTTACATAACTAAAATGTGTCTAATAATAATCCTGTTTTGTTACTACTATTTACATAACTAAAATGTGTCTAATAACAATCCTGTTTTGTTACTACTATTTACATAACTAAAATGTGTCTAATAACACACTAAAAATAATTTTAAGAAAACAAAAACAGTTACAAATAAATTTTACTTTGATTACATATAATTGATACATTTCATTTAACTTACTTACTTTGATATCTCAGGTCCCTTACTTCACTTTATCCTAGAACTCCTAATAGGTTGCAAACTGTAATAATTAATAAACCTAAATATGCAGAAATAAAGGTTAATTCAGAGGTTTCACAAGGAACTGTGCTGGGTTATCTACTCTTTTAAATTTCTTATCTTATCTTATATATTACAGACGCTCCTTCTGCACAGAAGATTATTGCGTCCTGCATTTTTCTATGGTTTGTGTTTAGTCCTGTATTCTTAATAGAATTTTAAAGATGATAAAGTGTTGGCTTTCCTGGTTTCTTCAGGCAACCTATTCCACACCCGAAGACCAGACGGAAAGAACGAAAACTTTTATGTGTTAGTTCTTGCATATGGAATAAGAAATGTGTTTTTATCTTTATGTCTATCTGAGGGATGCATTAAATTAACGTTGTGTTGTATTTCTAAATTAGAATTAATTGCCTTATGTATAATAACTAATTTACTCTTGGTTCACTATCCTTTAGTGTTTCAAGGTTTAATGATTTAACCAATGGTGTTACTCTTGTCAATTTTGAATATTCTCCAATAATGAATCTGGAAGCCCTTTTTTTTATTTCTTCTAACTTATCAATATTTTCTTTGGTGGATGGGCCCCCTACAGAAGATGCATATTCTAGTATAGGTCTCCCCAGGGTGAGGTAGCATTTTAGTTTTATAGCATTGTTACATTTGTAAAAGTTTCTTATTATAAAGCCTAAGGTGTTGTTTGATTTTTTAAAAACTTCATTGATATGGGGATTCCATGATAGTTTCTCATTTATTATGACTCCTAAGTATTTTGCATCTTTAGTTTGGGTTAGTTCTTTTCCATGAATAAAATATTTTGAATTTATTAGATTCTTTTTCTTTGTTACTCTAAGCAGTTGACATTTTTCTGGGTGGAGGGACATACTTCAGTTAGTTTCCCATTTTATTAATTCATCTAAGTCTTTTTGTAAAATTTTGCTATCTTGTTCGGACTTGATTGTTCTATAGATTATACAATCATCAGCAAATAACCTAACTTTTGTTCCTGTTGAGATATTGTTGGGTAAATAATTTATATAAATAAAAATAGTAAGGGACCTAGCACAGTTCTTTGAGGAACTCCTGAGTTAACCTTTATTGGTGTAGATTAAGATCCATTAATTATTACAGTTTGCTCTTTACCCAATAGGAAGTTTTGGATCCAGAGATTTAAGGGACCTGAACTCCCAAAGTATTTAAGTTTTTTAAGTAAACTAAGGTGGTGAACTTTGTCAAATGCTTTTGAGAAGTCTAGTAATATTGTAAAGTAATATTTTATCATTATTATCTAAGCCTTTTGATAGTTTATCTATTAGACATATCAATTGTGTTTCACATGATCTGTTTTTTCTAAAGCCCTGTTGCTGTGGGCATAGGGCATTATATTGGCCTTATACATTACAGACGCTCCTTCTGTACAGAAGATTAATGTGATTAACTATTCTGCTTTATATTATGTGTTAAATTTATTTAATTGATTTAACCAAAAACATCAATTTTGGTTAAAAACAGGAAGAAAAGTTAGTTTTTTTGCTGAAGATTGTATAATTTGTAGAAAAATTAAAACAGATAAACATAGAAAAAGTTTACAAAAAATCACTTAGAGAATTGATGAAATGGGGATCTACTGGAGCATGTTTTTCAACCCAGAAAAGTGACAATTGTTAAGAATAAAAAAGAAAAAGAAACAAATAAGTTCAAAATATTTTATTAATAAAAAGAACTTAAAGCAAAGTGAAAATGCAAACTACTTAGGAGTCACAATAAATATGAAGCTATGATGGAATACCTTTGCAAATAAAGTTTTCTAAAAAATAACATATTTTATTGGCTTTATAAAAAGAAGCATTTACAAATGTTATAGAGACATTAAACTAAAATGTTTCCTCACATTGTTGAGACCTGTACTAGAATATGCATCTTCTGTATGCGACACATCCACCAAAGAAAAATTGATGAACTAGAACACATTCAAATAAAAAGAGCTGTAAGATACATTACTGGAAAACATTCAAAACTAACAAGATCAGAACAATTTTCTTTTTAAATCATTAAACCTTGAAACACTAAAGGATAGAAGAACCAAGCTTAAAGTAGTAATTATACGTAAAGTAGTTAATTCTAATTAAGAGATGCAGCACAAAGAGAAGTTAATACAACACTTAATTAGACATACGGAAAAGAAAGTTTCTTATTTCATATGCAAGAAAAAACATACACATGTTTGTTATTCCTGTCTACAATTTAGGCATGGTAACGTTTGCCCGATGTTAATAGCAAAATTAACATTTATCAACATTTAAAACTCTAATTAGAATGTAGGACTAAAGAGAAAACATACACAATTTAGGATGCAATAATCTTTTGTATAGAAGGATCATCTGAAACAGCTAATATAATTAAAATTATCTTATTTTAATCATTTTCTAAATAAATGAGACCTATTTTCACCAAAATTTGTTATAAAACTAGTAAACTTGATTTACATAAATAAAATAGTAAAGATTTTATATTATTTTAAATAGATTTGCTCACTTATTGCTGTGCAATCAGAACAAAAGAAAATAATTTTAAAAAGCAGCAATAAATTTTTATTTTAATTTTCTTATAATTATATTTGTTGATATTTAATTAAATTGATACAAAATTATTTTTATTATATTTTATAGAATTGATAATTAAGTCCAAGGCCAATATTATTATTATTATTAAATATCCCTTTCTTATTCTGTATGCAAGAACAAATTCGACCCGTATTCAGGCATGGCTTGGGTTGCCAGAAGAATACAGGAAAGCCAACACTCTAACATCATTTAAGAATACAGGACTAAACACAAATCATAGATATACGTTTAGAAGGAGAGTCTGTAATTTATAAGATTTATAAGATAATGCTATACTGACTATACACTATATTATCACTATATTATTGTCTACAACAGAACAGTGTTAATTGAATAAACTTTAATTGTTTGAACGTTTAATTTCATCAATTACTGTTTTTATTATAAACGTAGCTCTGGCACACAGTTTCCACACTTCACGGTAAATTAAATCATAATTAATTATGTTATAGCCGTATTGTATACTGACTGTATAGACTTAGTTCTAATAGTAGTTGAGTAGTAGTAGTAGTATTATAAAAGGCTAAGTCTTGGGTATAAGCAGACTATTAGTAGATATTACTTTTACCGAATAGAATAAAATGATAATTTATATAGCGCTGTATCCCAGCAAGTAGCCAGGCTCACAGCACATACATAGGAAATGTAGTCATTTTTTTAGGAATTAATCAAAAGTATTTCTAATATATAAAATACTTAATTTGAGTGATAATTAAGCCTGTGTGACTGTGTGTCAACTAACCATCATTCGTGTTGCGTATCCATAGTAACAAATGAAATCAGAATTTAAAAAATATTAAGACAATAATTAATTAAAATTTTAATGATAATAATAAATTCTGGTATTTAAATAAACTTCTCAATATTATATTTCAAAAACTGTTATTAATAGTTAATATATAGATCTATTTGTAAGAATTAATATAGTTTTGTTTTTTTATGTTTAAGTCCGCTAATTTTTTCTATTGCTGTTTTTAAATTACAAAATTCTTTCCGATACTGGTTCGACTACTCAGTAAAGAATTAATAAAAAGCTTTGGATATTTTAATTTTATAAATCGTAATAAAACCATTTATGATATTTTTTCAATATATTGTATACTTATCTTGTAAATCATTATATATATATTTTTTGTTTATACTTTAAAATTCATAAAATTGTGTAACTTAAATGTTTGAATTTTAAGTACTCGTAAGTCGAATTATTTAAGTATTGGAATCGCCCATTTATCTAATAATTATTGCAGACGACGGACGAGTCTCTAGATCATTCCAAGCAAGATGTTCACAAGCTGACATTAAATTAAAACACTTTTGACGAGTCTCTTGATCATTCCAAGGAAGATATTCACAAGCTGACATTAACTTAAAACTCTTTTGACCATATATTATAATATCACTTTAAACAAAAATTAATTTTAAATTTTAGCTGTGGTATTGTCAAACAATGTTAACCTACTTTTTTTAAAATCACTTATTAGCGGATTTGTAAAAAAAATTATGATTACACATTTGACTTTACCGTTTCTTCTACTGAACTGCTACAGTTAGTTGGCTAAAACTAGCAAAGCAACATTTAATGACACTCCCCTTTTCTCTTGCGCCTATGTACTCACAATGTCATTATTAATTTCATCAAATTTGAACAAGAATCTATTGCCTAAAACAAATTATGTTGTAAAAATAATTGCTATTTAATTTTTCTCTTTTCAGAGTTCCCAAGCTAAATCCGGTCTGGTAACAGTGACAGAAAATCTCAATGTGTTACAAAACAATGGTAAAATATTGCTTCAAATAGTTTTTATTTTATTGACTCATTTATTAATTTTAAAAATAATTGTTTAGTGTTGTTAAATATTTTTTTTTAATGGCAGAAATTCCTTTAAATTTTTTCAAGAAAGAGAGACAGTTATATATAGATTGAAAGAGAAAGAGAGACAACGTCGACAACGAGATAGAGAGGAAGGACGAGATAGAGACGGGGACGAGATAGAGAGGGAGGACGAGATAGAGACGAGGAGAGATAGAGAGGGAGGACGAGATAGAGAGGGACGACGAGATAGAGACGAGGAGAGATAGAGAGGGACGACGAGATAGAGAAAGTGGACGAGATAGAGACGGGGCGAGATAGAGAGGGGGGTCGAGATAGAGACGGGGCGAGATAGAGAGGCAGGGCGAGATAAAGACGGGGTGAGGTAGAGAGGGGGGCAAGATAGATTGGGAGGACGAGATAGAGAAGCAGGACGACATAGAGAGGAAGGACGAGATAGAGAGGGAGGACCAAATAGAATGGGAGGATGAGTTAGAGAGGGAGAACGAGTAATAGAAAGGGGAAGAGATAGAGGTGGGGGGACGAGATAGAGAGGAAGGATGAGATAGAGAGGCAGGACGACACAGAGAGTGAGGACGAGATAGAGAGGGAGGACGAGATAGAGAGGGAGGACGAGATAGAGAGGGAGGACGAGATAGAGAGGGAGGACGAGATAGAGAGGGAGAACGAGTAATAAAAAGGGGACGAGTTACAGAAGGTGGACATGATAAAGAGGGAGGACGAGAGCGAGTGTCAGAGAGAGAGAATGATATATTGATATTCAGCGCTGAACAGAGAGAGAGAGAGAGAGATCGTCATAAACAGATATAATGTGTGTGAGATAAAAAGTGAGACATATATAGTGAAAGAGATATCAACAGAGGGAGAAATACGGAGTGGAAAAGTGAAATAGAGAAGGAAAAGGAGAGAAAGTTAGACAGAAATTTTCAGAAAACAAGTAGCTAGTATATTAATTGTATTAATATATTCAATAACTATCCTATTCAGGATATTGCCAAGAGAACATCCAAAGTGAATTAGACATACATGACAGACTACCAGATGTCAAAGATGGCAGATGTGACAAGAAAGATAAATCAAGTCTTTTGTCAGGTAATATTATGTTGATAAACTTTTGTTGGATGTACAACATACAATGAAAACGTTGTTTAATATTTTGACTGTTGTCAGTTGATTGAAATAAAGAGAGAGAGAGAAATGTGATAGAAAGACATGTATTATTTTAGTATTGTGTGATTACATATACAAGATATTTGATTTTATAACATCATCTAAAAAAACAGAATATGACACAGATGACAACAAGAAATATGACACAGTTGACAACAAGAAATATGACACAGATGACAACAAGAAATATGACACAGATGACAACAAGAAATATGACACAGATGACAGCAAGAAATATGACACAGATGACAACAAGAAATATGACACAGATGACAACAAGAAATATGACACAGATGACAGCCTGGTTGCCGAACCAAAGTTAAAACGCTTCAAGAAGGATCTGTCAGATACATTCTGTGGTAAATCTATTTTAAAATCATTATTGATGTATAGGAGCAACAAAAAACACTTTACTTTAAACGGCTATCATTGTTGTATCCAACAT
>MUZC01002060.1:0-12985 GCA_002072015.1 Radix auricularia | reverse complement strand
GACCCACAATATAGCCAGGCTTACATTACAGCCAGACTTTAGGTACACCAGGACCCACAATATAGCCAGGCTTACATTACAACCAGACTTAAGTTATAGCAGGACCCACAATATAGCCAGGCCTACATCAAAGAAAGACCTACAACACAGCTAGAATTTTAATTCAATAAGACCTACATTACAGATGACAAGCAGGTGTTCTTTTTATTTCATAAGGACTGGTCAAGAAACCATGTTGGCAAAAGAAACAGAAACCTTGGTTTAATGACTTAGTTGTTACACATTAAAAGCCACAAATGCAATATGGTATATTTGATAGCATGGACAGTTTGAAATTTTCAATGAATACATTGTTGTTATAAATGTAATGTTGTAAATACTGATGAGACGTGGTGGTCGAGAGGTAGCGCTCTCGACTGTCAGACCGATGGTCACGAGTTCGAATCCACACGAAGGTGAGGATTTGTTCTCGGGGCCTGAGGAGTCCCCGAGTCACCCAGCTCTGAATGGGTACCTAACTAGACAATAGTTAGGCGGCTGGGGTAATACGTGGAACCCCTATAGCCGTGGCCTGTGACCGCTACATCACTTGCCAACAGATCATCTCTCATGGTCTGTGGACGCAATTATCTTCTGCATAGAAGGAGCGTCTGTATATCTAAGATAAGATAAGAGACCAAACTCAGAATTCTTTTATGAAAGCCTTGTTAGCGCAGGAGAAGAAAAGAAAGCCCACATCTATTGTCTTTACACTACAATGCTTTGCCTTCTCATCTTATCTTATCTTGAGTATTGTATCCTATGCTTATCCATGATTTATGTCTACTCTTTCACATTTATTAGAGTTTTAAATGTTGACAAATTTTTGGTTTCCTTGGTTTTCATTGATTTCAAGCTTACTTTCTTAAAATAGCTCTATGAAAAATTGGGGTTTAATTTTCAATTTAAAAAATGTGAAATAAATGTGCAATGCAATAAAATAATCTATGATAAATAAATGGATGTCAAGAGAATTTTAAAAATGGATGAAAATGTATTCCTCACCTGTACATAGTAGGGAGTGGTCTCAAGCAAAGTAAAGAGATCAAGAATAAGCTCCTCATTGCTCATGAGATTAGAAGCAAATGTTAGCACTTCTGTACTTGACAATCCCTGTGGATGTTCATTAGAAATGTATAAACTCTTTCACAAAAATAACATCAGACATGATAGCTTCATGAGAAATAGTATTTAGACATTGATACAATATTTAATAAAGATAAACGGCTTCTATAAATGACACATGGCTTCTATAAATGACACATCGTAGTGATGATTTTTGGTACCCCACCCCCACCCCACTTAACTTTCCCCAATATCACCAATCATCAGAGAAATTTTGACATTTTCCAGACAAACACACAAAAACATTTAGAAATGGGTCTATATTTTGATATAATCAATGTTTATAGGCACAGAAGATGCACAACCTTTCAGATGCTTTTTGAGTTAGGTCAAACAACTGCTGTGTGGTACAGAATAGACTCAAGGGAGAAATTCTTAAGACTCTCCCTGATTTTTAGAATTAATCTAATGAAGTTATCTTATCTTATCTGTTACAGACGCTCCTTCTATACAGAAGATTATTGAAATTACCATTTAACCAATAATTGAAATTGTACAAGAACAAACAACAAATTGTCTACTTTTGTTTTTATACAATTCCACAAGTATTATTGACAACAGCAATTTTACCAGTACCTTTTTTTTACTAGCCTGCCATCCTTAATGCTAGATTAAGGTCCTCTGATATATTCAATTTCATCCTAACTTCTCAGTCTATAATTTTATTCTCATAACTAGCAGACCCATTGTGCGTTGCAACGATCTCAGTAAAAATGAATAAATTCAAAGCAACCAATGAGTGGTTTGTTAAAAAAAACTATTAAGCCAAAAACATTTGTGCATGTGTGCAAAGAAAAGTCACAGTTTCATAGCTAATGGATAAATAAATTAATGATTAATAAGCTTACAGAAGAAAAAACGATTTTAAGAGCCATGGCCCCAAAATGAGTGATAATTTAATTTTTTTTTATTGCCATTGTATTCAAGATATATTTCTCAACATGTTGGGCCCCCCAGCTCCGAGGGAATGGACATTAGGAGTTCAGTGCCCTATAATAGTTTAATATAGGCTCTTAAGATTTTATATACTAAGTTTGGTCAAAATCCAGTTATTTTCTCATTATCTAACGCGTAAAATAATTTTTATATAGCTAATATAGGGGGAAAATCAACATTAAGGGGCCCTTCTGCCCCATTCGGTTCAAGATCTACATTTTGAAAACCTATTCATTTAAATTAAATTCAGTTTCATCTGGGATATATTTCTCAATATCGTTAAAAATTGAGTGGCCCTGAAGAAATTGACAGTAGAAGTTTAGTGCCCTTAAGTTTTTTAATATAGGCTACCAAGTTTTTGTATAAAAAGTTTGATTAAGATAAATTCATTTACTCAGTAGCTTAGGCATAACTAATTTTTATATAACTGATATAAGCAAAAAAACGACATTAAGGGCCCCAGGGCCTATTTAGTGCAAGATATGAAGTTCAAAACACCTGTTCAATTCATTTAATTTTGTAATGGATATATTTATCTATATATCTCAAGATCGAAATAAATGAATGGAAAATAAAATCATAAACGTTTATGAAAAAATAACATTTTGGGCCCCCAGCACCAAAGGAATGGACATTAAAAAATCATTGCCCTAAAGTATTTCAATATGGGTTACCAAGTTGTTATATGCAAAGTTTGGTTAAGATCCATAAATTCACCCTTAAGCTATCGTTTAAACTAATTTTTATGTATCTCATATAAGAAAAAAAATTACATTAAAAGGCCCCAGCGCCCCATGAGTGTTAAATGTTGAAAAAAAAGTTGCCAGTTACCATCCTGGGAGCATACTAAAAAGTCTCCAAAAGTTTCATGGCGATCAGATGAGCGGTTTAGTCAGCTGTAAAGGACATGCAGACAGACATACTTTCGTTTTGTATATATAGATTAAACACAAATATCTGATAGAATTATTTATACCATGATATATTGCCCAGTACGGTACATTGTACATACAAAGCATAGGTGTGAAGAAAGATACTTACTTTATACTCTGAGAGCCAGTCTTTAACTTCTTTAGTCAGCATCGTAAAACTGGTCAGTGCAGCAGATCAGGGAGTTGTGTATCTCATAATTGCTTTTTGCACCTGGAATTATTTTTGACAAATTAATTAAATAATATGTGTTTGTACAACACTGAACGAATAATCACAAAAGTTATTACCTTATTTATCTTGAATACAGTAATAGCAAATGTTGAGAAAAAAAATTAGGCAAAACTCATACATATAAAATGCCACAACCTATTATTTAAAAGCAAATTACTTTAGGTTTAGACTAAAAAAGTATTTAGGAATAGACTTAGCCTTAGGTGAATTAGAGCACCCCTACCCTTAATAGTCTAATGATTCGTTTTTATCACAATAAAAGGTGGTTCCAGGATTTTCCATAATTTATCATACTTTAAGATATTTAAAAATAATAAATAAATTAAATAATAATCATTTCATTATTCATGAAAGCATTAGTCATATTCATTAGTAATTCAGAACAGTATTCAAAATTCATTATTGTTTTTTTGCCTACATTATAAAAGATAATTAAATAAGATGTTATCATTGATACGTCACTATATTATAGTTATCAGTTATCAAAAATAACATATCATTAACAATCACAAATCAATGTTGATTATTTAATAAATTTAATTTGGGTCTATAACAAATTCTAAAGGTCAATTAATTTTCCGAATCCCAGTCCCATATTATTTTGTGCGTGTTATGTTATCACACAAAAACCTCTCAGTTATAAATAATGAAATCATTATTGATGACTTTTTGTCAATCTTTACATATTTCAGCATATTTTCATAAATTTCACAAAGACCTGATGCATTATCTCTAATCATGTGTTGCCAGGAACAACAGTTGTCACAGACGCTTGGGGGGAGAGGAGGGTAATTTTATAAGGGGGTCTCTGAAAGTTTGACAAGTTGTTGACAGAGGGAGGGGGGGGGGGGAAAAAATCCCGAAAAATTTGTTCATGAAATTTATGGTCAGCCCCTCACCCCAGAGGCCTTTTAACTTTTACCCACCCATCGNGGGGGGTAAAAATCGCCAAAAATTTGTTGATGTAATTTATGGTCAGCCCCTCACACCAGATGTCTTTTAACTTTTACGCTACCTTAGGAAGAAATTATAAAAATTGTTCTTTTTAATTTAGAAAGAAATGTCACAGAATTCTGGGGAAAACCACTCCGTTAATTATATTTAATAATAAATATAAATATTAATATTATTAATTATTAAGAAGTTTTGCTAGTGCTACGACATGTCATATCACTAGCAACATCCCTTTGAGTTGTCTGCTGTTATGACTGGTTGTAAAATATATGCTGTATTTTAATTTTGCTAATACTTATACTTTAATGCTAAAATATAGTTCTCATAATCAAATTTCATGATTACTATGTAAGCTGATTAATGAATTTTAGAGGTTATAAAAATCTTGATTGGAGTACACTTAATAAAAAACATTTATAATTTTAAAAAACGATATCAGACATTAGCTTCGCTAGACGAAGTGATAGTTGCATGTGCTTGATGATAAATCCGCTACTGGGATTGTCTGCACACAGCAAATTTTATTATTCCACACGTAACAAATTGTTTTAGATTCCTGCAATTCTGCGTGCATCTTTGCTATCTAGAGCATTTTCATTTAGGGTATACTAAATTTTAATACTTGGAATCGGCATCACTTACACAAGTATTTTAGCAAAATCGGTCGATATAATCGATAGACCAACATTAAATCTATTGAAATAAATTTAGATAGTAGAATTAATGAAGGGTCTACTGCTACGACAAAGTAACGGCAGACAACCCAGGGGGATGTGGCTGGTGCTACGACATGTCATAACGCCAGCAACATCCCCCCCCCCAGATCATCTGCTGTTACGACATGACGTAAAAAATTTGCTGCATTTTACTTATGCTAATACTAATACTTGAATACTAAACTATAGTTCTCATAATAAAATATCATGATTACTAGCAGTGGCGTCGCTAGGGGGGGGCAAGAGGGGCGCCCCGCCCCGGGTGACACCATTAGGGGGGTGACACCAAAGCCTAAAATTTTACTGTTGATTTTATGTCAAAATAAAAAGAAGACAAATTTTCTTCATTTAGAAAGGAATACAATGAAATTACGTTAAAATCAAAAAAATTTTATTTAAAAAATCAGTGAACTTGCAATAATACAACAGCCCCAAAACACAAACTAAATAAAACAAATTATGGAGAAAAAAAAAGAAACAGTCACACCAGAGAGATCTTCAAAAACGCTGGCGGTGTGTTCTGTTTTTAAAGATACCAAGCAAACTGAGCTTTGAAGTATTGACAACGTGGACGAATCCCACCCCCTCTTCCCTCCACCACAGAGGGGTGAGGGCGTAATACGATTTTTCTATTAATATTTTTTTTAAAAAGGGTTTTCTTTGTTGTTGTTATTTTTAGAGGAAAGTTATGAATTTAATGTCTTTGAGGTAATATTTTTTTAAAAACAAGTATTTGTTAATAAAGGCGTGCAAGCATAGATATCCATGTTTATAAATAGGTAGTCTGGTTCGTAGGTCCCATCCCCATCAATGTTCCTTTTAATTTTTGAGTTACCGCGCAGAAAAATTCAATAGGTAACAAATCAGAATTTCTGCGCCTTTGTCATGAAAGTTAGTAGCGACTTTATTTCTTATTCTACCTGGAACTCAGTCACATCCTTTGTTAAAATTCAATTTAAAAAACAAGTATAAATGTCCAGAATCTATCTTCCATTTCTCACACACTGCAAACAGACTTTAGCAACATCATTCAATTAATTCGTCTAACGATAATAATGGGGGTGACAGTGTGGTGAAAGGAGTGTTTTGAAATAACAAATAAGTTTGCCCTGGACACCATGAGCAGGATTTTTTTTAGATGACACTGAAAGTCAGATGGCTTTCACGACACTTTGCTTCACAAGCATTGTAAAGAAATGATACACAAGTACTGACTGAATACTGTGAAGAGCAGACACGTTTATTTTATGACCAATTCAATCAAAATTGTTTAAAGGATCTCAGAGACCCACAGTTTCGGACTGTTCATGAAGTATTTAGAGAACTTGCCAAATTAAGCAAGCTGTTACAAAGGAAAATCTAATGACTAGGAAGGATACCAGTTTGTAAAAGGAATTATCAGTAACCTAAGAGGACATCACCTTGGAGAAAATGTTCATTGGTCTGCAGAGGTTGCTAAAAATGTATTCAGGCTGAAAACAGAAATACAGTCCTCAATTTTTTTGAATGTCTGAGTTGGCACATGGACTCTCGATTTCTTGAAAGCGACTTGATACTTAAGTGAATATTTGAGTTGTAAGCGTTAGTCGACATGTCAAATTTTAATTTTGAACAAACAAAACTGTGTGCCCTAGTTTATAAATACAAAGTATTTTTAAAAGATATGAAGACATTATGGAGAAATTTATGGATCACTATCGTAATTTAAGATTAGTGCTCGAAGAAAAAAAAAAATTTGGGTTGATTCAGACTTTTGACGGGGTTATTCAGTTTGTCATGACTGAAGAATAATTCAGCGACATTTCCACCCTGTCGTATAATTGTGCTGCATTTCTTGCATCGAGCGCTCATTGCGAACGTGCATTTAGCCTAATGAATTCTAGAAAAGTATAATCTAGAAATATTTAGCAAGGTTACATTTAGAGTTGCTTATGAGGATTAAATCTTGTCAGAATGATGGACAACAGATCAACCATTACAAAGTCTATAAAACAGCTGACTCAGCTGATTTTAAAGTTTACACTTTTAAAAAATCTTTTTCTTTTAAAATGTAGCTTTTTTATGGCTATTAAATTTATCATAATTAAGCAAATATTTTAACAAATGAAGTTAATATTTTTTAGAAGCATTGGGTGGTAAAAAAAAACATTTAAACTTATAATACAAAGATTAATTTATTTGATAATAATAATTGGCGTTAAACTTTTTAATTTACTCAATTCTATATAGGCAATAATATTCCACTTCAAAATTATTTTTAAATATAGAAAATCATATTTTAAACTATTAATAAGTTTTTAACAGCTACAGTTTGTTACTCCACTGTGCCTTTAATGTGACTTCTTACTTTACTGTTAAGAAACTGTAAAATATAAATGTTTTTTGAAATTCACATGAGGTAAGTATTAATTATTCAATATATATGTTTGTTTTTAGTAAGTTTAGTAATATCTTGTGTAATTAATGGATTTAATTAATGTGCAAGAAAGTGTTTAAGACAATTGAACTCTGAGGATTATTGTGCTATGTGAGTATATTACTGGAAATTTCATTATTAAAGGTAAGTGCCTTTTTAGTTTCTAGTTTTATCAAATGTAAAAATATTTTATTTCTAGAAATATTTCTAACTAAATCATAAAAAATAGGCCTAGGCCTAAAGCTTACAAAACTGATTAGTGAACAAGGCACAATAAGTTAATACATGTATTATGTATTAATTAATAAGTACTAATAATAATAGTTATAGTAATAGCAAAAATACTAATATTAATTCTATTACTAATAAAAATTCAAATTACACTATCATTATTACTATTACTCATTATTAGATAAAAAAGATTGATAGATACTTATAATACTAATACAAATACACAATGAGCAGCAGAATAAAGTATAAACATGATCACTTAACTTGATTTTACATATAACGGTAATTGGGAAGTTTCAAAAAAACGTGTCACGTGTCAAGAGTTTTTAAAAAATTTCATTTCAAGGTTTCTCAAAAAATATTTGACCTACAGTCTTCAAATTGGGATATGATTTATTTCAAGTAATGAATTTTAATACTACTTAATTTTATAATTTTCTGTGAAAAAAGTTATTAAATAGTGAATAGACCAAGTTATTACAATCAATTTTCAAAGTTGAAACCTTGCGAAAAAAAATCCGAAAAAAATGTCAATGCAACAAACAAGATGTCTTCTTTCATGAATGGGCGGATGTTGAATTTATTTTAGCGCAAATAATCGGCTATAACAATCCAAACAACGATACCTTCAATAAATTAAAAAGTGGAGGTCGCCATTTTGTCAACGAAATCACAATACCAATTTTTCAGGGATTTCCGGCCGATACCCAAGTGCCTGTCATAGCAGAAGTAGATTATGTCGTAACGCTAGCAACATCCCGCCGGATCGCCTGCTGCTACGACAAACTTGTTGTAACGCTACTAACATCCCGCCAGATCATCTGTTGTTACAACATGTCGTAGAACTAGTTTCCTGACTAGCGCTATGACATGTCGTAACTCTAGCAACATCGGGTCAGGTCGTCTGCTGCTACGACAAAATTGTCGTAGCGCTAGCCACATCCTAGAATTAATACATACAAAAAAAGCCCAGGACGGTAGTAGCTGCAGTTTCCTGGCTAGCGTTACGACATGTTGTAGCAATAGCAACATCCTGATTATTTTTATTAAATAATATAATAATAATAGGCAATGGCTATTGAGACGCTAGCGTCTTAATAGCCCACAAGCTATTGAGACGCAAACAAAGAAACAAATGAAAATTAAGTATTTAAGGTTGGCCTATTTAGGGGTCGTCCTTGACTGATAACACGCGCCAAGTGGGGTAAAGGAGTGGGTCATGCCTTTGTGACGATGTGTGAAAGTGTGTTAGATATGATGTCACATGTAAATGCGCAACTTTAAATAAAATTTCTACAAAAATATTCTATTGCCTTACAGTAAATACATATTTAAATGTAACAGTGTGTTTTTCATGTGGAATTTATTGAAAAAATACAATAGAAGTAATAGAAAGTTCTAATTTTATTGTCTTCAACAATGCATGAAGGGGCTGTCCATGCATGACGTCACGCGCTTGTGGGAGCTTTGTGTCGTCATATTGTGGAGAGGGAGGTCTACGTTTTGTGACAATGGGGAAAGGGGGGTAAAAATCGCATGGCGTCATTCATGGACTGCAAAAAAACTTATAAAATATAAAGATATAAGCAGTGAAATCGCCATCCCATTATGTTTATATAACTTAACGGCTGAAACACTGGGCGAAAGAAAAACATCAACTAATTTCAAGAAATGGAAATATAAATCAGACGGATATATTTTAGCAATGTGTGAACGTTTGGTCTGAATTTAAAATTTCAGAATTTCGTTTGCATTTAAATATAATTTATAAAACATTATTGCATATCAGTCTTGACTCAGTCAGTCAGTTACAAATGCTGTTAGAGTCTGCGCGGTTTACGTTACTAGGCTTAGTATTATGCAAATTCTATTTGTTGTGCGTAAGTACCCATTCAGTGGAGACCCCCCCTTCCTCCGTACGCATCCATACGCAAGATCGTTTTCCCGTGGCTTTCACTGTTACTTTAGATACAATTTAACTTCCTCCTTTTTCCTATATTCTGTGTCTTTCTTTGTTTTTGTTTTTCCTTTCTTTTCATTTTTTATCATATAATATGTTTTAAGATTTATGTAAGTAATTATTTATGTTATTGTTCTGATGAAGGCATTAGCCGAAACGTCTACTTTTATTAGTATTAGTTCATAAATAAAGCTTAAATTTATGTCTTCTTACCCAAATAGTTTGTTTAATTTGTTTTTTAAAGAAATAGCAAGCTATCGAACATTTTTGTTAGAAGTTTTATTTAAAGTTGCTAATTTACATGTGACATATCATAATTTAACACTCTCTCACACACCGTCACAAATGCATGACCCCCTCCCTTACCCCACTTGGCGCGGATGTCAGTCAAGGACGACTACTTAATTTTCATTGGCTTATTTTGTTTGCGTCTCAATTAGGCCTGTCAACGGGTACCCGGGTCCCAGGTACCCGTTGCCATCAGATTACCCGGGTAGTAAAATTCCGCCCGGGTAACCGTGAAAATCTAAATTGTAACTTCAATGTCTATATTAATGGAGGTCAAACTTCGGCTCCCATTCGGGTTTTTTTTTTATTAGTTTTTTTTTTTTTTTTTGCGAAATAATTTTTCAAATGAAAATGTTTGTTTAAAATAAATGCAGTAAATTGCATCTAAGGAGAAATATCTGTCAACGGGAAATGTATTTTGATACATCTTTTTCTCTCAACGTGAAACAGAAATCGCAAACACAAGAAGGTTTTGGCGCTTTAAAAGAATCATATAGATAAGGAAAATAAAAGTCCTTTGCCAAAAATAATAATGTTAGAGATAAAAGCGGCGTTTGTTAGTAAAAAAAAATCCCTTCTGTGACAGTAACTTTGCTTTGAAATGCGCCGATTGATACTAGTTAATGTTGTTTATCTACCCCCTCTCCTCCCTTCATTCATATAACCCACACCCCTTAATTCGCTTGTGCTTCTTGTGTGAATTAACACGTGTTGACCTAGAAAAACTGATGCACAAGGTTGTCAGTATTTAAAGTTAATAAATTAATCGGTTACTAACAATTTCAAATGGGTAAGTCGTCGGCCGTGGGGCGGGACTGCATAGAGGTGAATGAGGCCGTGTTTGGTATTGTTAACATTAAAGTTACTTTGAAATACGCCGACATAGGATTTCCGATTGTAGACGTTGTTTTATCTCCCCCTTCTCCTCCCCCCCATTCGATTGTGTTTTGCGTGTTCGTTCCCACGAGTGCCTCATTTTAAAAAAAATAATACACCAAAATTTGTAATTTTTTTAAAGTCAATAAATTAGTTACTAACAGTCTAATAAAATAAAATGACGTTTAGCACCTACGGAGGAGGCGATCATACATTTGTGACGAAGGGGGTTTGTGTTTTAGAAATGTGACATCACATCAAAACGTGCACTTTAAAATGAAAGTTCCACTTAAAAACTTGAATGCTTACAATTTATTTATTGACGATTTACATGGATTTACATGTGTATCGATTTAGTAGAGTTCAACTTAACATTAAATACAAACTTAAGTGACAATAAAGTTATTTCACAAATGCTCATTTTCAAAAAGGAGGTACAGCAATTATGGGGGAGGGGGGCGGCGGCTGCAAATCTTTGTTCTAATGGGGTTCTAAGTTTTTGTGACAATGGCGGGGGGAGGGGGTGTATAAATCAGCCAAAATCACGTGACGTAACTTTTAGATGTCGGCCGTGTGGTTACTGAGAAATAAGGGGCATGGAAGGTGGCTAGGTTGCATAGTATAGCTGTATGACGGTGAAAATTATGCGATGTTTTGAACGGGTAACCCGGGTACCCGTTCGAAATTTGGACGGGTACCCGGGCAGCATTTTCAAAAAATTGACAGCCCTAGTCTCAATAGGCTGTGGGCTATTAAGACGCTAGCGTCTCACTAGCGACTGCCATAATAATATAAATAATTAAATATAAATAAAATGACTGAAAATAAATTAAAATACTAAATGTTGTATTCATACAATTAGCTCACAATAATGCTTGGGTACCACAATGTCTTCGTCAAATTAGGGATACTATTGTTATTGTCTCCGATATTAATTATATGTACAGCGCATAAGTAAGACTGTCTATCAACAGTGCATAATAAAGTTTATACCAGTTTGTTTGTTGTCATTTCATTGAAAACTTTTGTCCGAAATCAAGGTGATACCGGAAAGCAACCTTCTTTTTACGACATTCAAAATCAGAGTAGCAGAAAGAAAAAGAAATGTATTTTGACATAGACATAGATTAACAATAAATATAAATATCTAGATATTATTTAAAAACATTTTAATTTGTAAATTTATATAAATAACAAACAAATTTATCTTTTTTTTATTAAAAAAATTACGACATCGTTAGCCCCAGATAAACATGGCGGCGTCCTTCGGTTTCCAGCGTACATGAATTGTAATAGGCCTATATTGAAAAAAAAGTTCACAAATTAACCTAGCCGTTAATTTAATTGATGTATATTAAAAATAACAACAAAATTAAGACACAAATTTTGTTTGATGTTAAGTTTTCTGTAGTTAGTAGAGTAGTGACTATAGAAAGTAGAAAAAGGGTAATTAATAATTACATCATTCATCATTATTATTATTATTATAAATTATTATTTTACATCAAAATTTAAGGATGTGGCTAGCCTAGTTAGTACTAGTGCTGGCTAGCGCTACGACAGCAGCAGACGACCCGGTCGGATGTTGCTAGCGTTACATGTCATAGCGCTAGTCAGGAAACTAGTGCTACGACATGTCGTAACAGCAGACAATCCGGCGGGATGTTGCTAGCGTTAGGACAAGAGGCTAAAGTGTAGTACTCTGACCGTGACGTCACGACGCTACCGGTTGCTGGAAAAGAAAGTTCTATAAATTCTAAAAGGATTATAAAAATGGAAGGTTTTAGGGTTTGGGTTAGGTATAGTATAGCTATAGACTATAGAATTTTAATTTTAAAGCTTTTTAAAGGACGTGCAGTCGTGCTATAACAACAGAGAAGGCTGCCATGACCGTGACGTCACAAGATTGTCTAACAGGACAGTAGACGACCTGGTCGGATGTTGCTAGCGTTACGACATGTCATAGCGCTAGTCAGGAAACTAGTGCTACGACATACGCAACTTCTGCTACGACTATTTTTAGTCACTCTTTGCAGTAGACACCTGGAAAAAATTTAATCTTAACAAACTCTTCTTTACATTGTATACGGATACGTATATACAGTCAAAACCGCTTAAGTCGACTGCGTTGGGGTATGAAAAATGGCATCGACATAACCGATGATCGAGTTAAAGCGAAAACCAATATGGCGGCAAAATATTAACATGCGCTTGAAATTTCTTTATGTACGTGTTTTGCGTTGGGACGATTAATCAGAATCGTATCGGAATATCGGGACC
>MUZC01002059.1:0-16508 GCA_002072015.1 Radix auricularia | reverse complement strand
AAGGGAGGTGAATTTCATATAAATTTAATAAAAGATACTAGTCAATATGTACAAATAGGTATATTGAGAGGAAACTATCTTTCAGCTATCTGATTATTTTTTAAGACAGCTTGTTGGACTTGAACAGGAAAAAACATTTTCGTAATTTTACTCTTGTAAAAACATAGAGAACTTGTTGATTCGACTGTATTTATGCCTAAAAACATTGTTACGACAAAACGTAATCTTAAAACTAGGGCTGTTATCGAGAACTTTTGAAAAATTACTGAATAATTAATCGATAATTTTGATTAAAGCTAAAAATAAGACGTATGACGTCATTAAACTGAAAATTTCAAGGGAATAAAAAAATAAAATAAAAAAAGGCAATTCACATTTTTTTAAAATATAGATATTTAAGTAATTCTTTATAATGTCAATGAATTTGAATTTTGTTATTGTTAATTAAGTAAAAACAATGTTTAATTGTTGATATAATTTTCCTTAAGAAACAGGTTATTTTAAAGTTTACACTTTAAAATACTTTTTTTTTAATGGAGAAGTTTGTACTTAAAGAAGCAACTATTTCTTGTTATTTATAATTGATTATTTATTGATAACTCGGTAATATCATCCAAAAGATTTTCCATAATTGTAATCGCAATTTTATCGATTAAAATAATTTTAATCGATAACAATTTTTACCTATTAATCGACAAATTAATCGATAATTTCGGCAGCCCTACTTAAAATAGATCAATATTCAATGATGACATTTTTATGGCTTAGAAATTACAAGCCCAATTACATTATACTTGTTCCACTTGATAAATCGGATAAAATTGAAATCTGTTAAAATTAGCAGTAAACGATGGCGCAAAGCAAATGTGACAAATCAAATTAAATCACTTTGACATGTCACAGTTTTTTTGTTTTTTTTTACTTTATCATATCTTACCTATTTGAAAAAAAATCAAGATGAACATTTTATTTAGATCTTTTTGAAAATGGATTTGCTTAATGTATAATATTTTTTTTTGGTTCTAAGATTTTCAAGTTTTAAAGGAAATCAGTCCATTGGGTTATGAATTACGTCCTAATTGTAATTTGAAATTAAAAAAAATTGGTAATTGATCTTTGTTATTAGAAAATAGTTACCATTCTTCAGGGACAAAATTATTGAAACCAATAACTTCTGCAGGTTTACACAAAGAACAATGTAAGACTAAGTTATTAGGACGGTAGATATGGGGTAAATCGTTTCGGTGTTTTGGGATGTCATCGTGGTATTAAAATTAAACATAACATTGTATATGTACTAACTTAAATACATAGACTTCATCCTTTGATTCATTGAGATGCAGCTTTTATAAGAGTTAATGTGTTTTTAAAATTTATTTTTACACATGATTTTTTTTTAATGCATTAGAAATAGACATCACGCAATGAGTTATCTAAGCTACACAATATATCAAAAACAGATTATAAGATTGTGTTATACCAATAGATTTTTAATTAACTTTATTTCATTAAGCGGACTTAATATATGTTCTTTTCTTTTTGTAACGACTCTGGTTTTAAATTATCGTATTTCTTTTCTGGAGTGTCTGCTGCTACGACTAGTCGTAACACTAGCCAGTAAACTAATGCTACGACTAGTCGTAGCAATAATATTATTTGGAATTGGTTGGATAGTTTGTAGCATCAGACACTTTTTAATTTATTTAGACGTGCATGCGTAAACAAAAGGGGTGTTTCGTCCTTACGTTTTGCATAGCAGAACTAATTTGCTGTGTTCCGCCACAAAATTTGGAAGCCAATGAACGACTTGTTGTAATAATAGAAAATAAGTTTATTTCAACGACTAGTCGTAGCAGTGTCCAGTAAACTACAGATACTATTAGTCGTAACACAAGCCAGTAAACTACTGCTACGAAGCAATAATATTCGTTGATTTTTCTTAAGAGAAGTCGTAGTAGCAGACACTTCATTATGTTTTTTAATTAAACATATTTAAACAAACGCATTTGCTTTTCAGAATAAGTGAATGAAAGTAAACTAAACCTTTGTTTCCTTTTACTGTTTCTTGTTGATACATCAACCCACAACCGACAGTGGTTACGGGGGTGTTTTTCCTTTACTTATGAGAAAATAACTTATATTAAACTGAGTAAGGTTTGAAGTTTTTGTCATTATAAATGGTGATCTGTGACGTGCTCAGTTGAACTCTCTAATAACATTGCTGACAGCTCTGCAAATAAAAAAATATATATATATTGTTCCGGTACAACAGGCAAGATTTAACCCATTGTCAGGAAATGGATTGGGGAATAAACACTTGTTATATAAGTAATTTGATCTACAAAATTATTTTTTTCTCTGCTTTCGTCATATTTAAAATTTAAAATCATTTTTAATTCAGCAGTTTTTTAAATAATGAATTCTGATATCATTCTATAGAATTATTGACTGAATCAGCATTATATTTTCATTTTAAAGTTACTAAATCTAGCAAAACATAAATAGTGTTAAAAATAATTTTTGAGCGTGTTTATATTTTCTGCATTTCAAGCGCAAACGAATGCTATAATCGTATTACCCTAAGTGATTTATAGACTACCTTCAATTTAAATTTTGGAAAAAGAAAATAATACACATTTGAATTTTTAAAATATAATACATCCTTGAATGACTGTTTTGTTTTTATTTTTTTTCTAAACTGTCATCGACAGGTCGTCTTTGTTTGTTTGTTTGTTTGTTTTTGTTTTCATTATTTTCTTTTTATCAACTTTAAATTTTTAAGTTTTAGATATTTTGACTTCACATTTATCGAGTATTGAAAGGTCGTAATCGGCATTAGTTTTGGCACAGGTGGTATCACATTGATGTCTTTTTCCTTTCAATCCCCTGAGCCCTCTACTTGTTAGTGATATTTGCTCCCGTTGACATGATTGCCATTAGCTTACTAATCGGGGCACAGATTGGATAAAGAAACATTTTCGTAACTGTAGACTCGCACTTAGCTGACAATGTAGTTCTTTTAGAGTATCTTCACGGGGCTATAACTTCGTTTGATCGCCCCATATGTGCTCTTTTTTGCTTTGACTGGAAGGTTCAAATGAGCGATAAGACATCAACATAATATCGTTCAAAAATGGTGGACAGTATTTTACTTACGTCAACATATTTATAGCATTTTCCGTCCTAGTTCTATTTTGTTGTAGGTTCCGTTTCTGTAATTGAGAAGTGAAAGTTAACATTTAATCACTATCAATCTTGCTGCATTTATAGTTATTACAAGCTTTTTTCTTTATGTAAGTGAAGTGATTTATTAATATCAGTTAATGCCATATATGTCATTGAAATTTATTGAATGCTTAGTTTATTGGAATGTATTTAATAGATACTGCAATGTTCCTTCTACAGCATGAATGGCTGACGAATGTGAATCAATTACAACTGCCAGGGCGTAAAGTTCAAAGTCTTATTACTAATTCAAACCTTTGGTTTTTCATTTCAGTAGCATTAATATTGGTACTAAACTTTATTTTAACGTTTTTTAAATGGCAATTTACAACGAGGAAATTGAGGCCTGTTCATATTTTTGATGCACTAACGAAAATATTATCTCAAGATGAAATTATCTGTTGACTGAATAAATGAAAGATTATTTGAAGATTTTTTATAACCATTTTGTATTGCAACAGTTTTTCCACATGTTTTTTGTTTAAAAAATTATGTTTGTGAAATCCATATACTCTTTGGATTTCACCGCAACTAAGTTTTTAATTTTCATTTCTTTATATTCGTTTCATTTGTGTATTGTTTGTTTGTTGAGGGAGGCTCTTTATATTCTTTATATATATATATATATATTGTGAAGATCCAAGGGTCGTTCTTCTGTTTATTTTCTCTATCTACTCTCACTCCTTCACTCTAACTTCACACACTTGAATTCTTAGTAGTTAATCACTAACTAAGAGTACAAATTCAAATATATCCTGCTGTAATGGTAACAATGGAATGTTATCTATTTATATATATATATATATAAATATATANATATATATTTATATATATATATATATAAATAGATAACATTCCATTGTTACCATTACATCAGGATATATTTGAATTTGTACTCTTGAGGTCTTATTTAAATTGTAGATATTATTATTCTTTACATTGTTTTAAAAATATTTATTGAATGTTAATGATGATGCATTTTTACTATATTAACACATTAATATCAGCAGTTTTTTAAAATATATTTTTCTATATCTATGTCATTACATCTCAATTTCATTTAGGTTCAAAGTGTTGGCTAAGAATTTTAAAAGCTATATAACAATCTAATTCAAGACTTTCAATGCCATTTTATAATAAAAGCAAGGAAACTAATCAATTAGCATATTTGATCCCACTACATACTTACAGAGTTGGACAAGAAGCAGACTGATCACAATTATGGCTTTCAATATTTTCGTAAAATGCTGCCCGGGAACTCTACATAATTTTGAACGGGTACCCGGGTTACTATTTCGAAAATAGAAGTTTTAATGTCGGCGCCGGCAATTCCGTATTCTGGACATTTTTTAGCAAATCGACTTCGACTCCGGTCAGAATTTACGCCATGAATCCGGATGAATCCAGCTCGTGTCGAGATTTCAAAATTAAATTTAAGTCCGGTACACCCCTATTGGAAAGGCCATATATTTATTCGCCATCGAGACAGCTGTACAATACAATTAAGCGCTAGTTTTGCCGCCATTCGCGGACAATATTTCATGACAAAGATGGTACTATGCCGTGTCTCTGTCAACTCACTTAGCGCGACTCCATTTGACCGACTTCCTACCAACCTTACTCTGTTAATAACTAATTTATTAATTTTAATACAGACTTTTTACTAAGGGACAAAAGAAACACAAATGAATAGAAAAGGCGTGGGTTATAGGAGTGGAAAGAGGAGTGAGAGGGTATAAATAAACAACATTGGCTTGTATCAATCATACCCGGCCGGCCAGGTATCCTGGTGTACGACATCCTCCAAGATGTCTTCATCCAGGGCCTTCAGCCTAAAAAAAAACATTGCTGAAGTAACTTCAAGTTTGCACTCTTCCTAAACCAGCCGCCCTACGATGTGACATGGGAGCTTATGTCAGGTGGCACGCTGGGAGCTCGTACGAAGTTGTCAAGAGGGAGGCTCAACGATGGATGAGAGAAAAATTTTCTGATGTCGCCGCCACAGAACAGCTCTCATCGGCATCTCTACCTGACTGGACACAGTTGACGCCACACCTGATTGCCCACATAGTCCAGCAGGTGGCAGCTATGGCACATATACCCCCGCCAATCAATACACGGATACTGAACGGACACCAACGCCCGGGTCATTCATGGACAGCCAAATTTCAGACAATCGTTTCAACACCAGAAACACTCTCGTATAAGAAAAACGGTGTATCTGTGGTGTAGTCTGAAGGGACACACTGAGGATGTCTGCTGTGCCAAGAAGAGGCATGACGACCCACACAATGGGACACCTTTTTCCTGACAACTCCAGGTCTACCTGGTAACCAGTCAACTGTGGTCAAGACAACTCGAGGGCCCGATAGGCTCACTCCAACCCAAAATATAGTCACTCCACCTCAGTGCACCCAACATGTCACTGCAACGTCACGCTCTATGATAACGTCCCCATGTTTTCTTCAAATCAATGCATGGACATAAGGAATAATTACAACAAAGGTTATTGTCAACGCACTTAAGGAATGCAACATTCTGGAACGAAGGATATGTCGTCTCGTCCATTGAAACTCACAGAACGGCCCGTCAAGCAACGTATTAACTTGAATAAACGTTAATCTAAAAGTGGAGATTGAATTTCTGATATCCGACAACTCAGCGAGGGGATATATCATGACGATGTCTTTCAGCGGCAAATACTTTCAGGAGACATGCGCAGATCATAATGTGTTCCTATGACGTCAGATATCTTTTTTTTACCATACTATTGAATTATGAATGTATATTTATTGATGACAAATACTTTCAGGAGACATGCGAAAATCATAATGTGTTCCTATGACTTCAGTTGTCTATTTTACAATACTATTGATTTATGAATGTATTTTTATTGATGACAAATACTTTCCTGCTCAGCTATTAACGTTATTTTCATATATTGTATGATGGTAATAACACATTCTATCACTATGTACGATTTTAAAGAAAACGTTGTTTGATAGATAGATACTAAATGTTGGCGAGGCATGAATGAAACAAATGATAATATTTTTTGTAAATTTTTAACTCTGCAATATAGTTAAATTAAGGTCTTTAATTTACCTAATTGTTCTATATCAGAACTGAATGACATAAAAAAATGACTATGTTTAAAAAGTACATTAGAGCTAGTATTTATTCTTTACAATGCTATAATTTTTTAACCATATCATGTTTAATTAGTTTTATTTAAAGATTTATTTTCGCTTGATTAAAAATATATACTTGTCTCTAAACTATAAATTTATTCAGCGCATTTCATTAATGAGAAGCTAATAAGTTGTGTTACTTTTTTAAATTTTATTAATAAGTGTCCACCCACCAACAAACAAACAAAGTTTACAAGTATTCTCAAAATGGTTAGTAGCCCGATCGACCTTTTAATTTTACTTTTTTTTTTCATCTCAAGCCCATTGAATAAAATTTTCAAACATTTTCTGCCTGTTATTTCCTTTACTGATTTGATGGGAGTGTTGATTATAAAAATAAAATAAGAATTATATGTGATAAACACAACGAGAAACCATACTGCAATAACCTCCAGTGCTCCTCACATTTAGTATATAGTTTCTGAAAGACCTACCCGGTAATGCATGAACATGGCGTATTCAACGACGAAAAAGTATTCTTAATGACATTTTAGTAAACGTAATTGACTTGTTGTGTCAATGAATGTCAATTAGATACATACTTGATGCAACACACAAACATGACTTGAGCAAGGCAGGATTTAATGAGTAAAATTAGTGTCCCAGCAGGGCTTCCGCTAGAAATTTTGGGGCCCCTGAATAGTGGGTACGTGTGGCCCCCCCACCAATGGTAAAAAAATCCGACAAAAACACGAACTGGTTTGATACACATTGGGACGAGATATAACCTGTCACTGAAGCCAACAGGAAGGCTCTTAAGACTTAAACGGAAAAGCCTTCACCGAAGAGGATACATGCCTTAAAAGCAGCCAAGTCACAAGCCTAAAAAGTCGCACGTCAATGCGAAAATAGCTACTCGTTTAACCTCTGCTACAACATACAGTCAGCTGCAGACATGGGGAATGCTAAAGCCATGTACGAAAATATCAAAAAAGCAACCAGCGCATTGGCTTCCAAAGTTATCCCCTAAAAGTCCAAGAAAGTGTCCAAGACAAAACAGCGCACCTAAAAAGTTGGGTCGAACAACGGGAAACGTCCCATGGGATGAGATGTGATGGGACAGGCATGAATTGCCATGGGATGGGATGGGACAGAAAAATGTGTCACATGGAAAAGCCTGGAAATACCCCTGAGAATAAAGGCCTACCACCAGAAACTTTAAAGAGTGGCAAGACAGCTTTACTACAAACTTTCCACGAGCTTATGAACCTCTGCTGGAAACAGGGCTACATTCCCCAGGACCAAACGCATGGAAATATAGTGACATTTTATAAGGACAAGGGCGATAGAAGTGACTGCATCTCACTCGTTCATATTGTAAGATATGTGCCTTGGCCGTGGCATACTAGTGAGATTACAGAGTTTAGCCTCCCACGGTTATCCAGAATTTCAGTGCGGTTTCAGCGCTCGTCGGTCAACTTTACACATGGTGCTCTCCATACGGCAGCTCCAGGAACAATTCCGAGAGCACCAGATGCCACTATGCCAAAGGGACATGAAAACAGCCAGAATACGCACACGTCACTGAGGGTGTAAAGCAGAAGACTGATCTACATGGCGCACAGTTGTAAAGGAAGCGTCACAGTAGCCGATGAGCGAAGGATGGAGGAGACTACAGACAGATAGGAGAAAGACAAAAACATTGGGAATCACAGAATTTTTGTGCAAAAGCTGTGGTAAAGACTGTCATTAATGCAAGGACTGCACAGCCACACGAGGAAATGCAACCTCAGACCAAAGGTGAGACGGAATGATGCCAACAGAATGGATCTGGTTAATGGCGTTTCGTATTACACCTGTTACTGACCACGCACCCCAACCGTTGTAAAATGAATAACATTCTCAAGCCGCAATGACAACACCCTGTATACCAAGACTACTCAAAAAAACATAATCATATCGCATCATAATACTTTGTACATTCCTTAATACCTTAACATTACGAATGCAATTATCAATATATCATTATATAACTAATATGTGGGGCATGCAGCCACATAACATCGTAGGTACTTTGACAAAAAAAAATAAAAATTGTCATATAACTCTAAATCATATATCATTTTGAAGGGCTAGCTCTAAGCTTTTTAAAAACACCAATTTCATGTTGAACAGAATTCGAGTTATCATTTTTTCGGATGAATTGTTTAAGCCCCCCCCCCTCTACATATACTATATATGTTACTTTTAAAAAAATGATGACCAATATCTTTTAACTTTCTCCCTGTTTTTTGTGAATAACTTTTATTTTTATTTTTAAAAATAATAACACCAATATTTTAGAAGACAATCACATTCTAATCGACAAAATTATAAATAACTTAATTCTTTACAAGAATATATTTAAAAAAAAAAAGATAAGTCGATTGTTAAAATCATTTTGAAAAGTTGAAAAATAATTTGTCTTACGCCAAATTTAAAAGAAAAAAGAAAACAACATGTTTATAGGATTTTAATTAAAAATATGTTGATTAAATTGCTAAATCTATTCTTATATCAATAAATGGAAAGTAATTTTTGTAAAAGATAAATTGAATTCATGAAGCTATACACTTTGGTAACCTTTATGTCGCTATTAGCAAAGTATAAATTTTATATAATATATAAATATATATATTATATAATTTACACTAAACTTACTTTAAAAGGCTACTGTATATATTATCATAATGATGATTAAATTGTTTATGTATTATTAAAAATTTTATTTATTTATTTGAAGACATTAATATTCAGTAAATAGTAAAGCTGAAATAAAGATTGTGCTGCCGCAAAGTTTAAAGAAATTTTACAACTATAAAACTATCAACTATACTTCAGTATTAACTTTGGTTTAGAATAAGTCAGTCACAGCTTACCGGGTCGTAAAAGTGATGAAAAAAATCCAATATTTAAATCTACTCAAATAAGTAAGAGAGTCGCCGGAAGACACAGATATGACGTATTTGATGACTGAAATATATTATTTTTTTTAGAAAACTGTGACGTAAAACACGAAATTCCGAAGAAAACCTTTAGCTAACCACTTGTATGCAGAAAGTTACAATTGTCATTGTCAGCTAAATTTTAAAACTTTTTTGTTACATGTCACTTGAATAATCGTCCGAACATATATCTACGCACACAGCATCAGCATTAAATTAAAAAAAAAAAAACATGCGTGGCTGTCGGGACACTGAATAAATTCGTAGATTCACCCCCTGGCGGCGGTCCTGGTCACGGGTACAAAAACTTCTCCCAAATTATTTCGGGAAGTGACACAACAAAAAGACTAGCCTAGTCATCGATACATGATATGACAAGCTGATATGACACGATCATATGACATGATGATATGACATGATGATATGACACGATGATATGACACTATGATATGACATGATGATATGACATGATTATATGACACGATGATATTGCACTATGATGCTTCAACAAATTTGTATTGTGCTCAGACTGCTTCTGGTACAACACTGTAAAGTTGTAGTAGTGCAGTTTGATACAATAACAGTAACAACCACATTACAAAACGTCAGGTCAACTTGACCTTTATATCTGTACAGAAGTGTAACTGCCTTTCCGCGCCATTGACTAATTTATTTTTGGCGCCTTAACAAATGGATATAAAACAATTCTCCAAAAGGTAGGGCAGCACTGAATTAAAATAAATTTAAGGATTAGCATTAGGTGCCACTGGCAACTGCCCAAATGCCAAGTTGTTGTTATGTCTGTGTATCGGTAGCCATTGTACAACAGAGGTAACAAAATTAATCAGCAATTTATTTAAACTTGACGAAACTTTTGATAATAAAAATTGGCCCATACTTAATACCAATCAAACTGTATCTATTTATTTTCAATAACAAATCACTGATGCTTATACATAACAGTGATTCTCAAATTTTTAATTTCGAACCCATAAGGACGCTTTTCAAACCTATTGAATTTGATCATAATTTTTTTTTATATTTGAAAGTAATTTACTTATGAAAATATCTCATGTAATTATATTGCATGTGGTAGTTAAATTAATTTATTTTCTCGTCAGTATACAGTTTGAGATACACTGTACCTGTAATAGTTAATGAAGTGTACAAAGTTAAATAACTTCATAAGGGAAGAAGAGGAAATACCGTTTTTATAAGAAACAATGAACTAAGGTCAACTAAATAATGGACGTAAAAATGTGTATCGCCATTACGTCCAACGTCATTAGCAACTGTCTAACATCATGACATTTACGCCACTGAGCTGAAACATTAAAGATCTAACTGCCAACATTATATCAGCCATAACCTGTAGCTAAGGACATCACAGCCAATAGATCAACTACTCGTCGCGTTTGAAAATATATTGCTTTTAGAATCATTTACAGGCGATCGTCTTATTTCATTACAACTTCAGCAATAAGGAAAATTTCTTGATAGAAGATGATTATACAGTGGTCCTGTTCTGTGAATAGCGTGAATTAAAAAATACTATCGATGACAGATAGTGGTAGAGTAAATAAATATATATTGAGATGATAAATTCATCCTTCAAAGAAAACGTATCTTAGGCAACGTGATTTGTCCCACTGCCAAACACCCATGACTTCTCTTACCATGTTGGTGTTTTTTTGATTGGTTAAGGATAATATTTTTTAAAACCCATCCCCCCCCCCCCCCCCCCCCCCCCCCCCCCTTCCCCCTACCCCCCCACACCCCCCCCCCACCACACTAANATTTAATTCATTTGAAGAAATGGAAAATTAATCAATAATTCAATTCATTTTCATTTTTAAAATTGCGGCCCCTTATATAAATAGTAATTAATTTTCCCTGCATCTTGTCTTATTTAAATAGTCAAATTTTTGTATTAAAATTAAATGTTTATATTGACTTGACACTATTTATTTATAACAATGATAAACTCATTCAAATGAATATTTAGATATTTATTATGTATATATTTCAGATAAAATTGTTAAAATTGCAAGTTAATTTCGTATGTTCATACTATATTTACTACTATTACACATACACCTAATTTCATATGACTGAACACATATTTTCTCAACTTAAAAGGCTGACATTAACATTAAAGAGACGGGAGAATATGGAACAGTTACCTTCCTCAAGTTATACATTTTCCTCTTCTTTAAAAGTTCTTACTTAAAAAATTTTCTTCTTCCAAATTATATTATTTAGCTTCCATTGAAAATCTTTGGATTATTCTCATCATAACTTGTTGCGCTCAAACATTTTAGACTACGCGGATCAGTGATGTGACACGGTTGACAGGTGTTTTTCTATATGTCACACAGTAACTTAACATTAATTACCGCACCAAGTACATTCAATATTACTGTGTATATTCGTTCTAAAGCCGACTTTTGGGGGAAAAATCTAGGGTAAAGGTCGGGGGGGGGGTTGGGCTTACGAGCTGTACATAGGTGATTTCTGCATGTACATTAATTATTGGTGTTGTTATTGTAGATCTTCTAGACACTTATCTAAAATGTATAATATTTTAATACCATAAAAATGTCATCTAGCAAATGCTTTCATTATTTTAAAAAAAAATTAAAAATCAAATTTTTTACTATACGTAACATAACTTTCAGGATGTTCATTATAATACGCAGCGCAAGACAATCCAAAAAATTCAAATTTTAGTTATGTCTAGTAAAACATGTTTAATATAATGCGCACCGATCGTGAATATATTTTAAAAATTAATATCAATATAAAACGCACCTTCTTGCGCGACAGGAGATGTTGTTCAATATAATACTCACCACGACATTTTTATCAAAAATTTACATATTACATAAAGATAAAAAAGACAAATTAGAAATTCAAAAATTTAAATACATTGATCGATCTGAAATTTTGAGACATCATTTTCATCATTTCCACAAGTCTGCCTGCAAAATTTCAATTCGCCAGCATGCGGGGAAGTTGATTAAAAATTGAACCGAATTATTTCGGCAATCAAGCAAGCAGACACCACGAGTTAATATAAATGATTATTAAAAATGACATTTATCTTCTCTGCTGTTCAAATCTCTTTGTCCTTCAATCTATAGAAAAGTAAACTATCATAAATAACGATTTTATATTTAGCATGTAGTTTAAAAACAATGTGTAACATTTTGTTCCATGTAAAAATAAATTTTTCAAAATCAAATTTTCAAGCTTTACCCATTTACCCAGTATCAAATATTTTTAAAAAAATGAATATATGAAATTTGACGGAAAAGATGTTAGATGCTCGGTGGTGCTTTCTGCAAACTTTTAATCATAGAAAATAACTGATTTAAAAGTTATAACATATTTTGTTTATCTTTAACAATCAAAATAAATTCATTGTTGTGTCCACAGAAGCTAGTTGAAACGTGTTTCTAATTTTGAAATCTTAAAAACAAATTATTTTTGTACTTGTTGTTCACCAAAACATGTAAATAAAATTTTAAAATTGAAAATATTAAGCCTTATGTCACAGCTTTGCAAGGACGATAATACTACTCCACTTTCTAATGATGTGATATTTTGAAAAAATCATGTTAAGCCTGGTAACTATTGGAATTCAGGACGTGTTAGCGCATTTTCGTATTATGTATCAGTACTTATGTTAGATATCAGAATTATGTAGTTATCAGTAATTGTGTTTAGATTTTAGACATATTTTTATGAATTTTCTTGCGTAATGAATATACCTGATATTTTTTTATTTAAAAGTCATTTCTTTACATTTAAAAATAAAAATATTATTTTCTCTTTAATCCAACTACAAGTCACCACAAATGATAACGTAAAGCTCTCTAAACTTTTACACATATTCTAATGACGTCAACTAAAAAAAAACCTAATTCTTTTGCACCCATTCGCACCACTCTTCAATGCTTGAAGAATTATGCATGCGACTTCCGGCAATGGCGGCCGTTCCCTGCGCTAGTGTTACCTCTCGATTCGAAATATTTTTTGGTAGTTTTAACGGGGTTTTTAAACGGATCGAGTAACTGAGTGTTGATGCACAAATGGCAGGTCAGGGCATACAAAAAACATATATACATCATGGGTCTAGGACTTATGGATGCTGAGGTCTAGGGTGATGACAGACGGACGGACGGACAAAGCGGGTGCAATAGCGATTTCGACATCTCGAAAATGCGCTAAAAATATGTAAAGAAAGATTTATAATTTACGTATGAATTATTATAAATAAACTAGGGGTTGTAGTTGTAGGGCGCCCTCTTTGTTTTCATAAGCCCATGTAACTTGCCTTTGTTTGATCAAATACGCATTATTAAGCTTCATGGAAATGTGCACAAAGTATTTTATAATTATAAATCCTCAATATTACATCGTTCCCTTTTCCAAAATTAAAGTATAAGCTAAAACAATGGCATCAAATAATCTTTTTTTTTTAACGTCAAGAAACAACACACCCTTTTTTAACTGCTATGGACTGTTGCAATATTTCAAAAATAATCTATAATTTATAATTATTTTTCACACCTCCTGATGCAAACCTTATCAGCTCAAAACTGACGTATTAGCGTTGCGGATCAGCCAGACAGTAAATCGGGCTATCACATTGTTTATTTTACTAAACAAATGGCAAATAGTAGGAGCAAATTTCTATGATTCATGTATTGTACAGTTAATTTTTTTTTTTAAAACGAAAAAACTAAATTATATTACATTAACACAAAGACACATTTCATAAAAATATCAAAATCTATTTTTATCGGTATTACTTATAGCTGAGTCTCAGCCATAAGCAATGAGTCTCAGAAAAGTTCTTGTCTAGAAGACCGCAGCAAAGATCAATATCTGAGCCTCAGCCATAAACAATGAGTCTCAGAAAAGTTCTTGTCAAGTTGACCACAGCAACGATCAAAAGCATTGAGCCTATGGTAATCACAGCGCAAACTTTTATTAAATAGATCTAAATAATAAAGACTCGTAAGCTTTGCCGTGGTGGCGCCAAAGTGATACTATGTTGATAGCGAGTCACCGTAGGAAAAATTCCACACCTCCCTTGGGAGGAACACTTAAGTGGGAGGCGTTTTCGGCCCAGCGCCCTGGACGCCCAGGCGGCCGCTTGTAGCAGCGACCGCTCCGGGGGGGCTTCCCAGCCTTCGCACCCCTTAGGGGGCCAGAGGGCTGGGGGGGTTTTCCGGGAAGCCCCATGAAGAGCGCAGGCTCGGGACTGCTGATTTCTTCCACATGTAGGATTAAATAGAAATAATCAAACTGTTGAGTTTCTAATGTCTGAAATGAATTCGTGCATAATACAATTGCTGTGAAAGCCTTGTAAGAATGATAAGTTAAAGAAGAATAAATAATTACCTCCCTTCTTTTTGTTGTTGTTCGTGACAGCTACTATTATATGGTTTATCATTATACAGAATTGACTGTTACAAAAAGTTCAACTGGTTTAAAGCATGTGTGAATAAGACATGAAATTCTAAACTTTAACTTTAGGTGATAATTTACCCCTGAATAATAACTTTGTTTACACCCTTTGGATATTTTTTTTATTTCAAAAAATTTAAAAAAAGAAGATTCACTCATTTTCTGTTGACAAAGCAATAATTTTATTTTGATTCAAAAAAGATAACTTTAAAAAAAAAAAGAGCAATTGTTTTTTTATCAGCACAGCTGGTGTGAGACCACATGCTGATCCCACAATTTTTTAGTTTCTGTTAGATAATATTTTTTGAAAAATTGATGTACAATATTATTATTTTTACTTTTATCTCACCTATTATAGACGCTTAAAATGTTTATCAATAATTCGTATGCATAAAAATGTGTATCCATTTATTTAAAAGAAAACCATCCCAAGTCATTGTGGTCTATGCATTATAGCAAGACAGCTATGAGCAAATATTTTTTCTCTTTCACTAATTTGTTTTCTTCAACATTGACTACATACTTCCATTTAAATGATATTGACTTGTTTACTTCCACTAATAATTCTCGCCGCCATACGTGTATCGTCACTTAGTTACCATAGTCAACGAACGATTATCTAGAAGAAAACAATCCCGCGGGACGTAGTTTGGAGACAGCTGCACTTTAAAGAATATATAAGTATTCGTTAAAAATGTTAACAACGGTTAAATTATTTTTAACGATTAATCGAGCCACCACTTACAAATTATTGGAAATGAAAAAATAAAAGAAAAAAAATAGCGACCGATAAATAATAATTTTCCTGATGATTACACGAACATTTTGGTTTTAAACTATTAACTGGATAAAGTTTGCATACCATTGTTCTAACGCTTGGCCTAATCAAACAAAATAAAAAACGTATTCAGCTAATCGCAGTAATGGAGTCTGACCCAGATACAGAAAATGACGACAGCTTTTCTGATAAATTATGCGTTACAAAATGAAGATGACAGCTCCTGAATCCATTAACCCTCTACATAGGTGGAATCTTAATGAACGGCGATATCCGATATTTAATGTCATTCCTTGCCAAGACCATTTTATGAATACCAGTTACCTCAGTTCAGCTCAGCTGGTTATATTGTCAATTAGACCATCTTATCACTTGAACCAAATACTGTCAACACGCGTCTTTTTGCGTAATTGGTTAAAAGAGAGGATATGAAGGAGGCATTCTAGTGTTATTTAGATTTTCAACAAGAACGTTAAATAAGTAATACTTACGACATCACACAATTTTAATTTTTTGACTTCAATTGAAAATAATGATTGATTAATCATTAATTTTTCTAAAATGAACGAATAAATTATAAATTATCTTGATCAGCCATAATAATTACAGAAATAATTAGCTGCCCAATGAGAATTATTACATTAGAAGAATGTAATTAGTTTTGTTGTTAGAGGATAAAAGGCCTCTTTTACTCAACGCGCGTATGATCCTATATCATTTACAACACTTTGTTACGTCCTGTGCGTCCTATTTCGATAAATTGCTCTAATTATCTTTTTAACCCTCTCAGTGGCGTAGCTAGGGTCATGTGCGCCCGGGGGCAAGACACAAATTCTGCGCCCTTGACGGACCGAAAAATTCTGGGGGTTCAATGAGCCCCCAAGAAAAATTTGAAATTTTACGGTTTATATG
>MUZC01002058.1:0-10256 GCA_002072015.1 Radix auricularia | reverse complement strand
ATATATATATATATCATAAATTGGGAATAATATTTCATTATCATTGTGTAATCGGATGGTCGAATAAGCACAATGATATAATTGGTTGCACCAATATAATTCCCTCCATCTGTCTGATGGTTAATTAATACCTTCTATAATATAATACTAAAATGATAGTTCATCCAGTGAGTGGATGGTAAAATAAATACAATGCTATTATTGGTTACACCAATATAATTCCATCCATCTGCCTGATGGTTAATTAATATAATACCGAAATGATAATTCATCCTGTGAGTGGATGGTAGAATAAATGCAATGCTATTATTATTATTGGATGCACCAATATAATTGAGGCCATCTGCCTGACGGCTATTTAATATGTTCTATAATCTAAGACGGAAATAATAATACATTTCCATCATGTGACTGAAATAAACATAATCACAGTTATATTAAAAGTTAATGAAAGTATTAGTTATACTAATACAATTCAATCCATCTATCGGATGGTTCACGGGTTATCACATTTATTTATGAAATGGGATATGTGTAACCCGGCGTGCGAGCCGGCTTATGGCTAATTGGGTCAACACGTCTACAGTTTCAATATGATATTGTACGAATCTTAATCTAATATATAAAGCTGAAAGTTTGTTTGTTTGTCTGTTTGTTTGTTACCAATACAAATCCACACCGTTGGATCCAAGGTGGTGAAATTTTGCAGGGTACCCCAATTTGACCTGGAATAGGTCATAGGCTATGTTTTAACCCAAGGTGACCACCCCTAGGGTCAGGGGGCCCATTTTTTGCTTTTTTCCTTATATGAGCTATATAAAAAATGAAAATCACGTCAAGAATATTTGTATCAAAATAGTGCGCACTGTGCAGAAGTCTAATATTAACATTCCCTAAGCGGGAAAACCCCATAAGTATTAGACTATAATATTTCCATGACATATCCCCAATCTTTACTTTACATTTAACTCACGGAATTAAATCTAGACCTATACCCTGAAATTTATTGCAACTTCAAAAAATACATTGTCATCAAGGCATAATCATAGTCATTAACATAAACACATCATCAGCACCACACCGTTAGACCCAGGCTGGTGAAATTTTGCAGGGGACCCCAATTTGACCTGGAATAGGTCATAGGCTATGTTTTAACCCAAGGTGACCACCCCTAGGGTAAGGGGGCCCATGTTTTGCTTTTTTCCTTATATGAGCAATCTAAAAAATGAAAATCAAGATTTATCTTATTTCGCGTGTAGGTTAAAGCATAAAACTTTGGGTAGTTGTTAAGTATACTTCTACGATGGTAACAGGCGAAAAAAATATTTGAATTATCACTTACTGGGTTCCGGGGGCCCAAATTATAATTTTTTCTTATATTAAAAACTGACTCATCTCTAATTATACAACTCTCCTTGTAGGTAGAAGCATGACACTTAGTGTTGAGTAGCCTCTTTGAACGATTATTGGCGTAAATATTTTTTAGAAATCACAAAAAGTTTGGCCCGGGGGCCCAAAAACAATTTTTTTAATACTGAAAATCGATGCTTATCCACTTTCCCGAGTAGGTAGAAGCATAAAACTTTGGGAATTTGTTAAGTACACTTCCGCACTTGTAACATGTTGAAAAAAATATTTAAAGTATCACTCATTGGGGGCCGGGGGCCCAAATTTATTTTTTCTTATATAAAAACTGACTCATCACTAATTCTTCAATTTCACGGATAGGTAGAAGCATGAAACATTGCAAAGTTGTTGAATAGCCTATTGTGACAATTATTGGCGGAAAATAATTTTAAATATCACATTCATGGGGGTCAGGGGCCCAAAAGCGTTTTTCCCTTACAAGGACTATATAAAACATGAAAATCACTAATTATCCTATTTCAAGCCTAGGCAGAAGCATGACACTTTGGGAAGTTGTTCAGTACACTTTCCCGGTGGTAACAGGCGAAAACAATATTGAAATTATGACTTATTGGGGCTGGGGGCCTAAATGTATTTTTTCTTCTATGAAAACGGACTCATCACTTATTCTCCGATATCCCGTGTGGGTAGAAACATGAAACTTTACAAAGTTGTAGACTAGCCCATTGTGACAATAATTATCGGGAAATTATTTTAAAATCCCACTTATGGGTAGTTGTTCAGTACAGTTCCACGATGGTAACAAATGAATATATTATTTAAATTCTTACTTCCTGTGGGCTGGGGGCCCAAATGAAGTTTTTTTCCTTATGTTAGCTTTATAAAAACTGAAAATCACTAATTCTCCTTTTCCCCGTGTAGGTAAAAACATGAAAATTTTGGCAGCTATTCAGTACACGTTCATGATGGTAACAGTTAAAAATAATATTTAAATTCTCACTTTCTGGGGACCGGGGGGCCCGCGTGTTGTTTTTCTTATTTTAACAAATTTACTCATCCCTAATCCTCTAAATTTCCGTTTAGGAAGATGCATAAAACTTTGGTATGTTGCTGAATAGCCTCTTGCCACGATTATTGGAATGTTTTAAAATTTAGAATTAAATTTCATGGAGCTGGGGGCCAAAAAATTTAATTTATCCTTTTACTGAATATTGCAATTTTTCGTTTTTCCGTTTATGTAGAAACATGAGAATTTGGGAAATTGTTTAGTACACTCCGGAAAATGGTAACAGGCAAAGAATATCTTAAGTATTACTCAGTGGGAGCCGAGGAGCCTAAATGTATTTTTTTTAAATATAAAAACTGATTCATCACTAATTTTCGGATTCCCCATGTAGTTAGAAGCATGAAACTTTAAGGAAACTGTTGAGTACACACCCGGGCTGGTAACAAGTGAAACAAATATTTAAATTGCCACTCAATGGGAGACGGGGACCCAAATACAAAGTTAATCATCACAAATTCTTCAACTTCCTGTGCAGGTAAAAGCATGCATATTTGGGATGGTAGTAGGCAAACTTATCACTCAATTGCAGTTTTTTCACTTTATATTAGCTAAATTACAAATAAACAAAAACTTTGCATACTCTGTAAATGCATTTTTTTTAACTCGGAAGATACAAATTTGAAGACCTATGTTAAAATTCGTTTGGTCAATAAAATAATATTTTTTCAATCTTTTGTGACCCTTGGCCCCTAATCTCTTTTTCGTTAACGTTTAAAACATTTTACCATTCGTTACCACTCTATTTTTTAAATCAAATTTGGACTAACAAACATATTCATCATGATCCAAATGGAAATAAGCTGTTGTTTTGAACTATACATTTTGCAACCATAGGGCCACAGACCCAAATTTTAGTTTTTTAAAAATAAGTTTAAATTTTTAATAGTAAAAACACATTTTAGGGCTGAAGACCGGTTTTTTTATTTTTAACATTAGTTATGTAAAAGGTAATTTAAAAATTGTCTATTGAGTTAATGGATAAATTATTGAACAAATGTGATTTTAAAAATAATACAATTTCCAATGGGGTTATGAACTTTTAACCTCTGTTCCAAGACGGTTTAGTTAATATATTTAGCATATCCATCACGATTTAGATTGAAATCAAACGGATATTGAATTAGTGTTTACCGGTTCTAAGCGCTAACTGAAATCTTAAAATACCGCTGCAAAGCGCGGGTAATTAGCTAGTAATATATATAAACACCCAGTGGTGTGGTTCTGTATGTTTGTTTGTAACGTAACGCTCAAGCGATGTACGACAGTCTACAGCAGTTAGTTTAGTTGAAACGCTAAGGAGCGATGTACGACAGTCTACAGCAGTTAGTTTAGTTGAAAAATCGTGTTTTGATGAGCGCTGTAAAAATATTTAATATGATGACGTCATTGTTTGGTGTGCATCGGTACGCAAAATACAACCCCTATTATTATTATTAAATAAATACTTTGCGTACATTTCATAAAGTTTAATAATTCGTATTTATCAAAAAAGGACAAGTTAGTTGGTCTTTAAAAAAAAGGTTGGCGCCGTAGGCGCCCAAAAAAAGGGGGCGCCGCAGGCGCCACGGCGCCCGGCACAATCTATCAAAAAAGGACAAGTTAGTTGGTCTTTAAAAAAAAGGTTGGCGCCGTGGGCGCCGCAGGCGCCACGGCGCCTGGCACAATCTAGTATTTAAATATTGGTGTGAAATATGCTCACAAATACCAGGGGAATAAGTTAGAGTTACAACTTACATAGATTCTGGTCACGAATAATATGCGTCGGCTTCCTCGATCAACGGATGGTGAGAGATGTGATGCAGTGTCTTGAATGCACAGATCGATATCTTGCTCCATTAGTGTTTGAACGGAAGAGAGAAAGGCAAATTTTTCTGACTGTAGGGTTTATATACAAGCCTTGACAGCCTCATTTCCAGGAAGTTCATTGCATATATAATTATTGACCTCTGCTCCTTGACCTCTTGGAGAGTAATCCCCCTTTTGTTTTGATCCGTTCTGGTGCAAACAATAGTGGTCTCGTAAAATTTCGCCACAGTCACGTTAGGAGTCGATGATTTATTTTGCAAATATCGAGGATTCATTTTTCAAAAAACGATGATTCATTTTGCAAAAGTCGAGGATTCATTTTGCAAAAATCGAGGATTCATTTTGCAAAAAAGGAGGAATCATTTTGCAAAAGTTGAGGAATCATTAATTAAAAAATCAAGGAATAATTTTGCAAAAGTCAAGGATTCATTTTTGAAAAAAATCGAGGAATCATTTTACAAAAATTGAGGAATCATTTTGCAAAAGGCGAGGAATCATTTTTTCAAAAGTCAAGGAATCATTTTTCAAAAATCGAGGATTGATTTTGCAAAAGTCGAAGAATCATTTGGCTAAAATCAAGGATTCATTTTGCAAAAGTCGATCATTCATTTTGCAAAAATCGAGGAATGATTTTGCAAAAAATGATTATTAATTTTGCAAAAATCGAGGATTCATTTTGCAAAAAACGATGATTCATTTTGCAAGTATCGAGGATTCATTTTGCAAAAATCGAGGAAACATTTTGAAAAAATTTGGGATTCATTTTGCAAAAATCAAGGATTCATTTTGCAAAAGTCGATAATTCATTTTGCAAAAAGCGAGGATCCATTTTGCAAAAAACGATGATTCATTTTGCAAATATCGAGGATTTATTTTGCAAAAATCGAAGAATTTTTTTGCAAAAATCGAGGATTCATTTTGAAAAGATAGATAATTCATTTTGCAAAAGTCGAGGAATCATTTTTTAAAATTCGAGGATTAATGTAGCAAAAATCGAGGATTGATTTTGCAAAAGGTGAAGAAAAATTTTGCAAAAATCGAGGAATCATTTTTTAAAATTCGAGGATTCATTTTGCAAAAATCGAGGATTTATTTTGCAAAAGTTGAGGAATCATTTTGCAAAAGACGAGGATTAATGTAGCAAAAATCGAGGATTGATTTTGCAAAAGGTGAAGAAACATTTTGCAAAAATCGAGGATTCATTTTGCAAATATCGAGGATTTATTTTGCAAAAATCAAGGATTCATTTTGCAAAAATTGAGGATTCATTTTGAAAAAATCGAGGATTCATTTTGCAAAAGTCGATGATTCATTTTGCAAAAGTCGATGATTCATTTTGCAAAATACGAGGATTCATTTTGCAAAAAACGATGATTCATTTTGCAAAATTCGAAAAATCATTTTGCAAAAATCGAGGAATCATTTTGCAAAAATTGAGGATTCATTCTCCAAAATTCGAGGAATCATTTTTCAAAAATCAAGGATTCATTTTGCAAAAATCAAGGATTCATTTTGCAAAAGTCGAGGAATCATTTTGCAAAAAAAGATGATTAATTTTGCAAATATCAGGATTCATTTTGCAAAAATCGAGGATTCATTTTGAAAAATTTGGGATTCATTTTGCAAAAATCGAGGATTCATTTTGCAAAAGTCGATGATTTATTTTGCAAAAATCGAGGATTCATTTTTCAAAAAACGATGATTCATTTTGCAAATATCGAGGATTTATTTTGCAAAAATCGAGGAATCATTTTGCAAAATTTGAGGATTCATTTTGCAAAAATCAAGGATTGATATCGCAAAAGGTGAAGAATCATTTTGCAAAAATCGAGGATTCATTTTGCAAATATCGAGGATTTATTTTGCAAAAATCAAGGATTCATTTTGCAAAAATCGAGGATTCATTTTGAAAAAATGGAGGATTTATTTTTAAAAAATCGAGGATTCATTTTGCAAAAGTCGATGATTCATTTTGCAAAATACGAGGATTCATTTTGCAAAAAACGATGATTCATTTTGCAAAATTCGAGGATTGATTTTGCAAAAGGCGAATTATTATTTTGCAAAAATTGAGGATTTTTTGCAAAATTCGAGGATTGATTTTGCAAAAAACGAGGAATCATTTTGCAAAAGTTGAGAAATCAGTTTGCAAAAGTCGAGGAATCATTTTGCAAAAGTCGAGGAATCATTTTGCAACATTCGAGGATTCATTTTGCAAAATTCGAGGAATCATTTTGCAAAAGTCGAGGAATCATTTTGCAAAAATCGAGGATTAATTTTGCAAAAGTCGATGATTCATTTTGCAAAAATCGTGGAATCATTTTGCAAAAATCGAGGATTCATTTTGCAAAAGTCGAGAAATCATTTTGCAAAAGTCGAGGAATCATTTTGCAAAAGTCGAGGAATCATTTTGCAACATTCGAGGATTCATTTTGCAAAAGTTAATGATTCATTTTGCAAAAATCGAGGATTCATTATGATAAAGTCGAGGAATCATTTTGCAAAAATCGAGGATTAATTTTGCAAATAACGATGATTCATTTTTGAAATATCGAGGATTCATTTTGCAAAACTCGAGGAATCATTTTGCAAAAATCGATGATTCATTTTGCAAAATTTGAGGAATCATTTTGCAAAAGTCGAGGAATCATTTTGCAAAAAGCGAGGATTCATTTTGCAATAGTCGATGATTCATTTTGCGAAAATCGTGGAATCATTTTGCAAAAATCGAGGATTCATTTTGTAAAATTCGAGGTTTAATTTTGCAAAAATCGATGATTCATTTTGCAAAAATCAAGGAATCATTTTGAAAACATCGAGGAATCATTTTGCAAAAATCTAGGATTCATTTTGCAAAAATCGAGGATTCATTATGATAAAGTCGAGGAATCATTTTGCAAAAATCGAGGATTCATTTTGCAAAAATCGAGGATGCATTTTGCAAAAGTCGAGGATTCATTTTGCAAAAGTCTAGGATTTATTTTGCAAAAATCGATGATTCCTTTTTCAAAAATCGAGGATTCATTTTGCAAAAATCGAGGAATCATTTTGCAAAAATCTAGGATTCATTTTGCAAAAATCGAGGATTTATTTTGCAATAATCGAGGATTCATTTTGCAAAAGTCGAGGAATCATTTTGAAAAAATTGAGGATTCATTTTGCAAAAATCGAGGATTCATTTTGCAAAAGTCCAGTAATAATTTTGCAAAATTCGAGGATTCATTTTGCTTAAGTCGAGGAATCATTTTGCAAAAATCGAGGAATCATTTTGCAAAAATCGAGGATTCATTTTGAAAAAATCGAGGATTCATTTTGCAATAATCGAGGATTAATGTTGCAAAATTCGAGGAAACATTTTGCAAAATTCGAGGATTCATTTTGCAAAAATCGAGGATTTATTTTGCAAAAGTTGAGGAATCATTTTGCAAAATCCGAGGATTCATTTTGAAGAAATCGAGGATTTATTTTGCAAAAATCGAAGATTATTTTTGCGAAAGTCAAGGAATTATTTTTAAAATTCGAGGATTCATTTTGCAAAAATCGACGATTAATTTTGCAAAAGTTGAGGAATCAATTTGCAAAATTGGAGGATTCATTTTGCAAAAGTCAAGGATTGATTTTGCAAAAGGTGAAGAATCATTTTGAAAAATTCGAGGATTGATTTTGCAAAAGGCGAATAATTATTTTGCAAAAATTGAGGATTTTTTGCAAAAGTCGATGATTCATTTTGCAAAAATCGAGAATTCATTTTGCAAAAATAGAGGATTCATTTTGCAAAAGTCGATGATTCAGTTTGAAAAAATCGAGGATTCATTTTAAAAAAAAAGGATTATTCATTTGTCAAATATCGAGGATTTATTTTGCAAAAATCGAGGAATCATTTTGCAAAAATCGAAGATTCATTTTGAAAAAATCGAGGATTCATTTTGCAATAATCGAGGATTAATGTTGCAAAATTCGAGGAAACATTTTGCAAAATTCGAGGATTCATTTTGCAAAAATCGAAGATTCATTTTGCAAAAGTCAAGGCTTGATTTTGTAAAAGGTTAGAATCATTTTGCGAAAATCGAGGATTCATTTTGCAAAAGTTGAGGAATCATTATTAAAAAATCAAGGAATAATTTTGCAAAAGTCGAGGAATCATTTTTAAAAAATCGAGGATTGATTTTGCAAAAGTCGAGGAATCATTTTGCAAAAATCGAGTATTCATTTTTCAAAAATCAAGGATTCTTTTTGCAAAAGTCAAGGAATCATTTTCCAAAATTCGATGATTCAGTTTTCAAAAATCGAGGAATCATTTTGCAAAAATCAAGGAATTATTTTGCAAAAGTCGAGGAATCATTTTTCAAAAATCGAAGATTGATTTTGTAAAAGTCGAAAAATAATCTTGCAAAAATCAAGGATTCATTTTGCAGAAGTGGATGATTCAGTTTGCAAAAATCGAGGATTCATTTTGCAAAAATCGAGGATTCATTGGACAAAAATCGAGGATTCATTTTGCAAAAGTCGAGGAATCATTTTGCAAAAAAAAAGGAATCATTTTGCAAAAGTCGAGGATTCATTTTTTAAAAAATCGAGGAATAATTTTGCAAAAGTTGAGGAATCATTTTGCAGAAATCGAGGAATCATTTTGCAAAAGTTGAGGAATCATTTTGCAAAAATCAAGGAATCATTTTGCAAAAGTCGAGGAATCATTTTTCAAAAATCGAGGATTGATTTTGAAAAAGTCGAAAACAAATCTTGCAAAAATCAATAATTCATTTTGCAGAAGTGGATGATTCAGTTTGCAAAAATCGAGGATTCATTTTGCAAAAATCGAGGATTCATTGGACAAAATTCGAGGATTCATTTTGCAAAAGTCGAGGAATCATTTTGAAAAAATCAAGGAATTATTTTGCAAAAGTCGAGGAATCATTTTGCAAAAATTGAGGATTCATTTTGCAAAAGTCGAGGATTCATTTTGTAAAAGTCGAGGATTCATTTTGCAAAAGTCGATGATTCATTTTGCAAAAATCGAGGATTCATTTTGCAAAAAACGATGATTAATTTTGCAAATATCGAGGATTCATTTTGCAAAAATCGAGGATATATTTTGCAAAAATCGAGGATTCATTTTGCAAACATCGAGGATTTATTTTGCAAAAGTCGAGGAATCATTTTGCAAAATTCGAGGATTCATTCTGCAAAAATCGATGATTAATTTTGCAAATGACGAGGTATCATTTTGCAAAAGTAGAGTAATCATTTTGCTAAATTCGAGGATTCATTTTGCAAAAATCGAGGAATCATTTTGCAAAAATCGAGGATTAATTTTGCAAAAATTGAGGATTCATTTTGCAAAATTCGAGAAATCATTTTGCAAAAGTCGAGGAATCATTTTGCAAAAATCGAGGATTCATTTTGCAAAAGTCGATGATTCATTTTGCAAAAATCGAGGAATCATTTTGCAAAAATCGAGGATTCATTTTGTAAAATTCGAGGATTAATTTTGCAAAAATTGATTAATCATTTTGCAAATTATCAAGGAAAAATTTTGCAAAAGTCGAGGAATCATTTTTCAAAACTCCAGGATTGATTTTGCAAAAGTCGAGGAATCATTTTGCAAAAATCGAGTATTCATTTTTCAAAAATCAAGGATTCTTTTTGCAAAAGTCGAGGAATCATTTTCCAAAATTCGATGATTCAGTTTTCAAAAATCGAGGAATCATTTTGCAAAAATCAAGGAATTATTTTGCAAAAGTCGAGGAATCATTTTTCAAAAGTTGAGGAATCATTTTGCAAAATTCGAGGATTCATTGGACAAAATTCGAGGATTCAATTTGCAAAAAGCGAGGAATCATTTTGCAAAAATCAAGGAATTATTTTGCAAAAGTCGAGGAATCATTTTTAAAAAAATCGAGGATTGATTTTGCAAAAGTCGAAGAATCATTTTGCAAAAATCGAGGATTCATTTTGCAAATGTCGAGGATTCCTTTTGTAAAAGTCGAGGATTCATTTTGCAAAAGTCGATGATTCA
>MUZC01002056.1:0-11180 GCA_002072015.1 Radix auricularia | reverse complement strand
TATCAGTCAACAAGTCATGATCTCCTAGAGCAGAGGGGATTTTAAAATTAAAGTTAATATTTTTTAACTACATATTTATTGTTGAGTATAATTTAATCTCAAATATTAGGCTACGTATTTACCTGTAGTATTATAAACGTAAAGGGACGTAGCCAGTGTGTACTTTTACATGGTGCTGTTTTATTATTGCCTACTGTCTACCTCCCGTTGCCCTATTCATTCAATTATTTTGTTCTAGTTAAATGAAGTCAATAATAAAAATGACAGAATATCTACATTTAAATACAAAAGCTTTTGAAAAGAATTTACTTACAACGTCTGTTAATTTACTATGTGTTTGTATGTAAGTTGGGGTTTGGGTGGTCGAGAGGCAAGCGTGCTCAACTGGCGTACAGAGAGTCACAGGTAAACAATCTAGAAAGTCAGTTGATAGAAGAGCCTAGAAAGGAATAATCCTCTGTAATAAAAGATTTTACAAAGCTATAATCATCTGTAATACAAGAGTGTAGAAAGTAATAATACTCCGTAATACAAGAGTGTAGAAAACTATAATCATCTGCAATACAAGAGCGTAGAAAGTAATAATCCTCTGTAATATAAGAGTGTAGAAAGTAATAATACTCCGTAATACAAGAGTGTAGAAAGCTATAATCATCTGCAATACAAGAGCGTAGAAAGTAATAATCCTCTGTAATACAAGAGTGTAGAAAGCAATAATCCTCTGTAAAGAACGGTCGTCTGTAATGTCCACAGGTGAATCCCTCTCATTTTACTTTAAATTACCCAACGTACAGAACTCCTAATTTTAACATTTCAAATTTTATTTGGTATTCCATTCAGTAAATTATTGTAAGACACAATTGTGTGAGGTAGTTTTGTTTACTTCAGTGTATGATATTGGATTTTTAAAAAAAAACTACTACTTTTAAGTTTCTCATAACTACATGTCTTTTGTGTAGGACGCAATAATTTTCTGTATAGAAGAAGTGTCTGTAACAGATATTATAATATATTTTAGTTTATTTTAAAGACTGAATCAATAATATGTTTTATAGAAACGCTCAATAAAATATGTATCATTTAAGAAACAAATTAAATTTTCAGTGAAATCTACAAATAATAAAGTAATTAACTTTAATTTGTATTGACATCAGTGCTGCATCACAAAGCACAGTCACGAACACATTCAATGTGTCCATATACTTGAGAAAACTTATCTACTGAGAGAAGTAGCAATTTTGCAATTTTTAAGATCACATACAAAAGTAAAATAGAAAAGCTATAAAATATTTGTCAAATAATTTTTCTTTCTTTATTTCCTTATTTCTTGTTAATTGTTTTTAAAATATAAAATAACATTTAGGAATAAAATTAACTGTTTTATGTCTTTTTGTATATAATAATAAAAACAATGAAATTACTTTTTTTTATAAATATCCATATACGAGCTTTTTATTAGCTTTATATCTGTGTTTTATAAATACCAGTCAGAATGGGTTTCGAGCGAATTCCAGCTAATGACTACTTTGTTGTTATTAGAGATGGCAAACCTCCAGCTAATGACTACTTTGTTGTTATTAGAGATGGCAAACCACCAGCTAATGACTACTTTGTTGTTATTAGAGATTGCAAACCTCTAGCTAATGACTACTTTGTTATTATTAGAGTTGGCAAACCACCAGCTAATGACTACTTTGTTGTTATTAGAGATGGCAAACCACCAGCTAATGACTACTTTGTTGTTATTAGAGATGGAAAACCTCCAGCTAATGACTACTTTGTTGTTATTAGAGATGACAAACCACCAGCTAATGACTACTTTGTTGTTATTAGAGATGGCAAACCTCCAGCTAATGACTACTTTGTTGTTATTAGAGATGGCTAACCTCCAGCTAATGACTACTTTGTTGTTATTAGAGATGGCAAACCACCAGCTAATGACTACTTTGTTGTTATTAGAGATCGCAAACCACCAGTCTGCCAACATGGAAGATAATACAACACACCATAAAATAATGAAGTTGTATATTCATAGTTAATAAAAAATATAAATCACGTGATATAGTTCTTCTTGGTAGAGATGGTAATGTTGATATGGTCTCTAAAACTCATCATTTTTATGATAGTTGTAATGTCCAATATTATTGTGGCAAGGAAAAGATGGAGATATATTTTTAACATCAAAATTACAAAAGAACAAAATAAGGTTATAAAAAGGTCGATGACATAATTCTTCTTCTTAACTGCTAATGATTTTAAGAACCTAATTAATCACGTTTTGAAATGTCATCAATTGTTTAATTAATATGTTGTCGATATCAATACTACTTTATATTATAATCACCATGACAATTTTATTATTATCAACATTACAATTGTATTATGATCACCATGACAATTGTATTATGATCACTATGACAATTGTATTATGATCACTATGACTATTGTATTATGATCACTATGACAATTGTATTATGATCACCATAACAATTGTATTATGTTCACCATGACAATTGTATTATGATCACCATAACAATTGAATTATGATAACCATAAAATATTGTATTATGATCACTATGACAATTGTATTATGATCACTATGACAATTGTATTATGATTACTATGACAATTGTATTATGATCACCATGACAATTGTATTATGATCACTATGACAATTGTATTATGATCACTATGACAATTGTATTATGATCACTATGACAATTGTATTATGATCACCATGCCAATTGTATTATGATCACTATGACAATTGTATTATGATCACCATGACAATTGTACTATGATCACCATGCCAATTGTATTATGATCACCATGACAATTGTATTATGTTCACCATGACAATTGTATTATGATCACCATAACAATTGAATTATGATAACCATAAAATATTGTATTATGATCACTATGACAATTGTTTTATGATCACTATGACAATTGTATTATGATCACTATGACTATTGTATTATGATCACTATGACAATTGTTTTATGATCCCTATGACAATTGTATTATGATCAGTATGACTATTGTATTATGATTTCATCATCTTTCGTGTTTTTTAAAAAATATAAATCTATGATTAGTGCTATTTATAAACTTTATTATACTGTGATTTATTTCATTTATAAACGCCTTTATTATGTGATTGATGTCATTTATAAACGCCATTATTATGTGATTGATGTCATTTATAAACCTCATTTAGCTTTGATTGATGTCATTTACAACTATTATTATTCAGTGATTGATGTCATTTATAAACGCCATTATTATGTTATTTATGTCATTTAAAAACGCCATTAATCTTTGATTGATGTCATTTACAACTATTATTATTCAGTGATTGATGTCATTTATAAACACCATTATTATGTTATTTATGTCATTTATAAACGCCATTAATCTTTGATTGATGTCATTTATAAATGTTATTATTATGTGATTGATTTCATTTACAACTATCATTATTCAGTGATGGATGTCATTTATAAACGTCATTTTTCTGTTTAATGACATTGTCAGCTTTATACCTTTCTATTGAAAAGAAGGGAGATTACCATATGCACACATTTTGATTTAGTTAATTACAATATTACACAAGAATAATTGATGACGTCATGTTAACAGAAATACCAGACATTGACATTGACCCAAGCTTATTTTAAGTTGTTACAACAAACATGATATATATTGTATGTGGAGACATCAACTTTAATTGTCCTTACATGAAGGGAAAATAAATTGACGTAACGTTATCTAAGAGATTTACTCACTGAAACTATCACTGAAAATGATGGATATCTACATAATGGTTATTGATGTACTAAAGATGTTTGTGAATTCTTAATTCTAAGAAGCACATAAAAATGACAGCCCATTGGATAAACTCTATCTTGTGTTGTATTCAACATTACTGTCAAAGACTTGTTGACTGAATGCAGTCACCTGTACTCTAAGAGATGTCCTCGGTGGTCCAAGTGTAAGGGATGTAGTTTTCTTTTTAATACAAAGCGAAAAGTCAAAGTTATAAATGTTATCACTTTTTGAATATATTGATTAATTTTAATAACTCGTTGGTGATAGCTTAGGGCCGAAAATAATTTGTTTTGAATCGAGGTTTCTTATCTTATATGTTACAGACGCTCCTTCTGTACATAAGATTATTGCGTCCTAAGTATTTCTATTGTTTGTATTTAGTCCCGAATTCTTACTGGAGTTTTAAATGATGAAAAAGTGTTGGCTTTCCTGGTTTCTTCAGGCAGCCGATTCCACGCCCGAATACCGGACGATAAGAAAGAAAACTTGTATGTGTTTGTTCTTGCATATATATACATATATTTTAGGATTGCGGAAATTACAGATTAATTTCTCGATTAATCGGTAAATTATTTTATCGATTAAAATTAATTTAATATGCAATGGTGAATATTATTTTTGACTTTTTTGTACACTTTATTTCTAAAGAAATCCTTTGTAACTTGTTCCCATGTAATTTTCTTTGTTGCAAATTGGATCAGGAAAACGCGAAACAGTCAGGTCTAACTGGTATGGGTGGAACAGTCAGTTCTAACTGGTATGGGTGGAACAGCTGCAGTGGGACCTCTCATGTCTTTGGCTCTATATCCAATTAGGGATGAACACATTTTCTAATCCTTACTTTACCTTTTTCATTAAACATATAGCAATCTGGGTCTTAAAATCAAGTAGAGCAAATATATGTTTGTCACATTTGGATTACTACAGGCATCCCCATAGATCAGCCATGCCTGAACTACTGTCATATTCATATCCACTTGAATAAAAATCATTGCGAGTTGTTTATTCCTTACTTGTAACAAAGCTAAGGAAATGGCGCACAATGTTTTCCAGAAGCTCTTATAACTTATTCTAATTTACATGACAGAATGTTGCAGCAGTATAATTCAAATTTATAAATCACTGTTGTAGCAGAACAACCCACACATTTTTTTTTAAAAATTTTGGGGTTATATTTGTTAGATCAATATATATAGTAGCATCAACTTTTGAACAGTGATGTTCATTATAAATAAATTTCAGTAAACTTCTCCAGTTCATTGTATCCTATTGTAATGGTTGGTTCAATAGCAGATATATATATATAATATAAATATATATGTTTGATTGTGTTACTAAACTATCCATTATTTGTTCAGCAATAATTTTCCTGTTTGGTTCTGAGGCCGTTTTGCAACAGCGACATATCCAGAGTTAACAGGATCTCGAGATGTCTGTTGCATCTCTTTAGTGCAAAAGTAAATTTTTATTTGATACTTTTAGCTGTGGTTGGACTGAAGTAACTAAAGAATTACCAGCTGTTTCAATCATTTTACTCTCAAAGACTGGTGTTATTCGGTCTGAAAAGAACAAATTGAAATATAATTTTTTAGTGTTTAGTTTAACAATTTAATTAAATGATTTTTAATTGTTCTTTCAAAGGGTATAATAGAAAATATGTATTATTTTTTTAAAGTAGGTAAATTGAACTTAATAACTTAACTGTAAAAGTTTCATCTACCTCATCGTCATCTTTCTACGATAGCTCATTATCATCAGAGTCATTACAAACGTCTTTATGTACATCCTTATTCTTCCATAAAACCATGATGGATATATGACATTGATATTTGAATTCTATAGAAGAAAAAAATATATCATTATTAAATGCAACAATAGATATATATGTATGTATAATTTATTTTATATTATTGATAATCATCAATTACTTCTACTAATGCCTAATGCTATTGATAGAAGACTTTTAAAATTATTTACAGATCATAATCTTGATAATTTTATAAAAGTATAGTAGGATAACATTATAAATATTAGAAATTTATAAATATTTTATGATTAAAACAATTGTATCGCTCATAAAGATTTATTCTTTAGTAAGTTGTCATATATTTAAACAAGAAAAACTACAAAAATCAACCACATAGACGCACTGTTACCATTTGGTAACATACCATTTTTTTCATATATTACTGTGGGTCGAGAGGTAGCGCTCTCGACTGTCATACCGATGGTCACGAGTTCGAATCCACACGAAGGTGAAGATTTGTTCTCGGGGCCTGAGGAGTCCCCGAGTCACCCAGCTCCGAATGGGTACCTAACTAGACAATAGTTAGGCGGCTGGGGTAATGCGTGGAACCCCTATGTTCGTGGCCTGTGACCGCTGCATCACTTGCCAACAGATCATCTCTCGTGGTCTGTGGACGCAATTATCTTCTGCATAGAAGGAGCGTCTGTATATCTAAGATAAGATATATCGTAAGTCCAAAATAAAAGGGAAATCATTTTACAATTTTAAAAATAATAAATTAGTAGTGAAATAATAATTATTTCACTTTGTAACCAAACGGTCACATTGTGTAATTTAGGGTTAACGATATGAACCTTCTTCCATTATGTTCTGTGTGTTTAGGTGAGCTCTGACCTCTATCTCACTTTAGATAAGCTGAACATCTAATTCCTAAAGCATGAGTAGAAGTACCCGAATTTCGATTAACATTATTAAGGTCCACATCTTTTGCTAAAGTTTCAGTACAAACAATAATATTTAACTTTTTAAATAATAATTTGTGTCAATTTACATATATAAGTATAAATATCTTGTTCGTGGCAAATATTCTGTAATGTAATGATTAAAAACACCTCACACATTGACTCACACATGGCTAATTCTAATACTTCCCGTGTAAGTAGAAAGACTAGAGAATGTATACGTATATTTTATTATCGTAAGTGTGTTTCAAGAAGAATTATTTCACGTACCAAAATGATGTAGTTGCTATTTTAAATCTTTTCTTCTATAAAATTGTAGAAATATATTCAGACATTAGTACGAAAGAAGGTGTTAGATGTCCTGGTGATCAGGATGTCCAGACATCTATACAACGTCTTTAAGTGTTTTCTTTGAAGCTGGACTATGTTGTAAAATTTAACAATCTATATTAAGTACTCTACTACGAAATATTTTTCCTCAAAGTAAATCATGATTATAAGAGTGTATTACGTCATTGTCTTTATTGTGAATTGTTTGAATATAGATTAGTTATTTATGTTACTATTGTCTTTATCATGTATTGTTTGGATATAGATTAGTTATTTATATTACTATTGTCTTTACTATGTATTGTTTGAATATAGATTAGTTATTTATGTTACTATTGTCTTTATTAAGTATTGTTTGAATATAGATTAGTTATTTATCTAAACATTGTCTTTATTATGTATTGCTTAAATGTAGATTACTTATTTATCCATTTGGAGTCAGGAGAATAACTTTAAGGAGGCGATGATAGCATCAAAATAAGAAGACAAAATTGAAAATTATCAATTATGTATTCGGTTAAGGTATAATGACATCCTGAATAAAAAAAACTTTTAACTAATATTCATGATGGTAAGAAAGATTAAAACGTATTATCTTATCCAACATCAAGAGAAAAAAAAATCTTCCAACAACCCACTTTGACAAACTTTGTACAGACGCAATAATCTATTGTCAGGTAGCACCATACGTACGGGCTTGACAACTGACATCGTGTGTATTCTTGAGAGATCCTTGTATCGACCGAAACATTCCTGATAGGCGCATAACACGATGAGGAGGGGGGATTAGAAGAAAACAAAGATAAAGTATTGTCCTTTGTGTCAACACAAGTTAACACCAAAATGTTACATTGTTGAGCGATCTGTAACAAAGTTTATATCATACCCATTAAAATCTTTGTAACAAAGTTTATGTCATACCCATTAAAATCTCTGTAACAAAGTTTATGTGGTACCCATTAAAATCTCTGTAACAAAGTTTATGTGGTACCCATTAAAATATCTATAACAATGTTTATGTCATACCCATTAAAATCTCTGTAACAAAGTTTATGTGGTACCCATTAAAATCTCTGTAACAATGTTTATGTCATACCCATTAAAATCTCTATAACAATGTTTATGTCATACCCATTAAAATCTCTGTAACAAAGTTTATGTGGTACCCATTAAAATCTCTGTAACAAAGTTTATGTCATACCCATTAAAATCTCTGTAACAATGTTTATGTCATACCCATTAAAATATCTCCTAAGTCTAATAAAATATATATTTGTATCACTTCGATCAACCCTAAATGACTTTGTCCTTGTGTAAGACAAACCTCTGTGTGTATATTTATCATAACTATGGAGATTGACTGTATGTTTACACATTGGTCATTAGTAAGTGAGATTATATTGTACTTTTTCCAAGTATTAATTTCTAATTATAAGCTTCACTAACAATTATCTGCTCTCAATAACTTCTAAAGGGTTTCTTTTGTTAATGTTTTACTTGCTGAATAAAATGAAAGTTTAAAGGTAATCCATCCATTTTGTGAACACATTCTTAGGTGACCAGATGGTCAGTACCAATTATACCATTTGAACGCATTTTTAGATGACCAATGTCAGTACCAATGTTACCATGTGAACATATTCTTAGATGACCAGATGGTCAGTACCAATGTTACTACGTAAACACATTTTTAGATGACCAGATGGTCAGTACCAATGTTACTACGTAAACACATTCTTAGATGCCCAGATGGTCAGTACCAATGTTACTACGTAAACACATTCTTAGATGACCAGATGGTCAGTACCAATGTTACCATGTAAACCATTCTAAGATGACCAGATGGTCAGTACTAATATTACCATGTGAATACATTCTTAGATGATCAGATGGTCAGTACCAATGTTAACATGTGAACACATTCTTAGATGACCAGATTATAAGTACCAATGTTACCGGGCATATATCTTATTGACAAAACAAAGTATTTTGTGATAGCCGCTAAACAATGTTTTAAATTTAATTATAGTATATCCCATTACAATCTTAGATAAGGATTCCTACTCTCCATGAACTTTGTTTTTTATCAGTCAAAATGTTGGAATTGTGCGGCATGGTTTTAACACATCAACGAGAACAACACATTTATATAATCTGGTGTGAGGTTCAGAACATTATTAAATAAGTTTATTCTTAAACTGAACTTCTTGCTAGTGTACCTGTAAGATAACTCTGCAACTATTTATTTTATTTAATCAAACTTTCATTATTATTGTCGTTTAAAACTTTTTTATCGCTTAAAATTTTTTTTAGCGACACGTTGGTTGTTTAGTATCTTATCTTATATATACAGACGCTCCTTCTATGCAGAAGATAATTGCGTCCACAGACCATGAGAGATGATCTGTTAACAAGTTATGCAGCGGTCACAGGCCACGACTATAGGGGTTCCACGCATTACCCCAGCCGCCTAACTATTGTCTAGTTAGGTACCCATTCGGAGCTGGGTGACTCGGGGATTCCTCAGGTCCCGAGAGCATATCCTCACTTTCGTGTGGATTCGAACTCGTGACCATCAGTATGACAGTCGAGAGCGATATTTTCCTTTAAACCATACGTTCAAACATTTTATGTAACATGTAAGGTATCTACTCTTGTAGACAACAAATGCAAGTTTATTATACATACATACATAGATATATATATATATATATATATGTATATATATATATATATATATATATATATTAGAGGCAAGTACCCGGCTTCGCACGGGTTTTAAATAAGGTTTTCTGTAGAAGCTAACACAATTNCGTTAGGAGAGTGTACTTAACAACTTCCCAAAGTTTCATTCTTCTACCTACATGGGAAAAGTAGAATGGGTGATTTTCACTATTTATATAGTGTATATAAGTTTTAAAAAACACTACATTTGGGCCCCAAATGTGTGGGAAGTTTAAAATTTGTTTGTGCAAATTAGCGTAAGAAGAGTGTACTTAACAACTTCCCAAAGTTTCATTCTTCTACCTACATGGGAACAGTAGAATGGGTGATTTTCAGTATTTATACAGCGTGTAGTGGAAAAAAAACACCTACATTTGGGCCCATCGGCTCCAAGTAAGTGATAATTTATATATTTTTTCATCTGTTACCACTGCAGGCGGGAGTGTACTCAACAATTTCCTAAAATGTCATGCTTCCACCGAATCAGAAATAGGAGAATTAGTAATTTTCAATTTTTATATAGCCCATCTAAGTAAAATACGTTTTTGGGCCCCCGGCCCGACATGAGCGTGAAACTTAAACGAAATCTACTTAAGAAATTTCCTCATGTAATGTCGTATACGTGAAGTATAATTTCACAATATTTCGTTGTCAAAATTTTGTTAATATAGCTCATTTAAGAAAATAATAATAATTTGGGCCCCCGGCACCCCATGAAAAAGAATACCATTATTGCAAGGAGAGTCTGCTTAGTAATTTCCAAACATTTCATGGTTTTACCGACACGGTAAATTTCAGAATTTGTGATGAGTTTGTTTGTAATAAAAGAAAAACAACATTTGGGCCCCTGGCCCCCAATTAGTGGGAAGTTTGAAATTCTTTTTCGCAAATTAGCGTTAGGAGAGTGTACTNAGTGATAACTTAAATATTTTTATCACCTGTTACCACTGCGGGCTTGCACTCATCCATTTTTGGAGGAGTACATGCTTCCACATAATCAGAAACCTGATCTTTCTTGAGACATGATTGTATTTCGTTGTCTACATTTTGTTAATATAGCCCACTTAAGAAAAAATACATTTGGGCCCCCGGCACCACATAAGTGTGAATTTTTTCCCCCCATTACTGCCATGAGAGTAATTTTCAAAAGTTTCATGTTTTTACGACACGGTACATTGGAGAGTTAGGGATGAGTTTGTTTCGAATATAAGAAATAACAGCATTTGGGCCCCCGGCCCCCAATGAGTGGGAAGTTTGAACTTCTTTTTCGCAAATTAGCGTTAGGAGAGTGTACTTAACAACTTCCCAAAGTTTCATTCTTTTTCATACATGGGAAATTGTAGAATGGGTGATTTTCACTATTTATATAGTGTATATAAGTAAAAAAAAAAACACTACATTTGGGCCCCTGGCTCCCCATGAGTGGGGAGTTTAAAAATGTTTATTTCAAAATATCGTCGGGTTAGCTTACTTAATAACTTGCCAAAGTGTCATGCTTCTACCTATCCGTAAAATAGGATAATTAGTGATTTTCAGTCTTTATATATAGTTCATATAAGGGAAAAAACTAAATTTCGGCCCCC
>MUZC01002055.1:640077-673965 GCA_002072015.1 Radix auricularia | reverse complement strand
CCCCCCCCCACACACACACACACTTTGTTTTATAATTATGTGGTGTGTTTTCCTCGAACAAGAATACAATTTTTTTTTTTTAATTTTACATGAAATGTTAACAAATGTTTATAGAAATGTGAAACTAAATTTTTAGTCGCGAGAAATAATTCGTTGGTTGTCATGACTGGGCTGCATCTCCCCGTGTTTCTGAGAATTTAGAGAGTATTCCATATAACAGACAGAAGACAAACCAGGGTCAGGGATATCACTGTTGGGGGGACTCCTGCAAAAGCAGAGAAATGAAAATGAATGATTCGATTTTTAAAATTGAAAAAAAATGAAATCGGGGGAGGGGGCGCGGGGTGTTTGTGTTTGGTGTGTTTGTGTGTGTGTGTGTGTGTGTGAGAGAGAGAGAGAGAGAGAGAGAGAGAGAGAGAGAGAGAGAGAGAGGAGGTCATTCCTCGGAAAATAAAGTTATTCTTATAAATATGTAAGCTAAACCAGGCCAGTGTTTGAACTCAGAAACTCTTTGAGATGACAGCAACCTACCATTTCCTGAGCCCCCCAGGCCTGGACATTTCTCCTGCATCAGTTGTCTCGCTGCTTGCCTCCCTTCGGTTTTTGATTTGAAATACTGTCGCAAGGTGGCGCATTCCCCAAAACCCGCTCTCTCTAGACACCTCGTGCCAGTTATGTAGTCTCTGTAATTGTGTTATAAAAAAAAAAGTATATATTTGTTTTGGAAAATGTTCAATAAATCTTCAATTAAAATTTGAAAGACTTTTAAAAGATAATATTTTGTTTAAAGTTTTCTGTGTCTTATTGCCGCCACTCACAATTCTAACTGAGAAACTTTGATGTTTAAATGGAGAGGTTATAGGATATCGTTTTAAAATGGGATGAAGCTATCACCCGTATCGGTGAAAGGGGGCGGGGAGAGGAAGGAATGGCGTCGTGGATATTGTTGTCACGAGTATGCTACTGAAACTTGATTATAATGATTCTCTGTTATAAAGTCTAGCACGGTCTTCTAAATAAAACAACAATAGTTAAATGCTGACAAAAATTATTGGAAACCAACACTCGATTATTTTCATTAGGTTTTTTTTTTTTTAACATCGTATCCTAGCCCCTCTTTTCTTAAAAACCCAGCACTTAGCACAATGAACACGACCCCAAGACCCCATGGTACGATTACGAAACTCATACGAAAAACACTCCCATTCCCACACACACACATTAAAATAGACCCTTTATCCCCCCCACCACCACCACCACGCCCCACCCCAAAAAAACTTACTTGCATTGCTGCTCACTTGGTATCTTGATGTTTGGTTTCGATGGCCAGGCGAGGGCAAATATTCGGAGACAATGATCAACCCGTGCGATACCTATAGCTCCACATTTGTCTGTGGATATGGTTATTAAACTAACACTTAAACTGACACACTGTCTAATGCTACTTGACAGCAAAAACAAAAGCAAAGAATAAATTGAATAAGAGGGGGAAAAAAAGAAATTTATAAAATAAAATTATACGCTAACAATGCAAACACCAAATTTATTATTAATTTCAGTATAAATTTAATTGGTATAAAATGGTTTGAGAAAACGCTTCAACATCGAGCTAAGATTTGGTTTACATTTTACGAGGATTTGCTTTATGAGGGTAAAAATAAAGCTCATTTCTTGTCCAAAATCTATTTTCAAAATTTTCAATGCTAATGATCAATGTTCCCTCCAGGCTGCGTGGTTTTGCTGATATCTGGCCGTCGTCTAGCAGTGGTTTAGAATATTGTTTTTTCCACAATGACCAAAGAACCTTAGAAAAAACATCGCTAAGAATTATAAAAGTTTTTTTTTTCTTTTTGTTTTAAACTAGATCAAATGCAATAGTAAATGCATCTTGACATTTTAAATTCCGTACATTGAAATTTTTAAGAGCATTCAATTAAAAAAACAACAAAAAAATCTAACGACCCTCCGTCGTAGCGCTCACCAATGGCAGCCCTACTCTCGCTATATTTCTATCTTTAACATTGACTTCCCACTGTATGTTTAAACACGGCGACTGGTATCAGTCGCGTACTGAGTACTGCTACTAGTCGTAAATGAAAGCACACTGACCAACTGTCGTATCGTCAAAGCTCTTGTTACAGTTCTGCTCGTACAGGCCAAAGATGTGTTGCGGGTACAGGACCTCCATCAAGGACCCAAACATCGGACACGCCACTGGGGCTTCTGACATCCTTATGCAAGTCTTGAAATTAGCGTACGAGCTAAAAGTACAAATGGTCTTCATGCCAACATTGGGAAATTTCTTTTATGTCATGCATTATTGATATAAATAGTATTACTTTGACAAATAACGTATTACTATACACTATTGAAATATAACAAATGACATATATTTTTTTACTAACGGCATTTGTTACGTAATTATTCCTTTTATAGTGAGTTATAATTTCCATATACATTATTTGACTACCATATTTTTAATACCGTATACAATTGTAATTACGACTGCTATCAACGACTTAACAGTTGCGCAAAAGTACATGACCATGCCCTAGTGACTGTCTATAGCTCTTTTTCATTTTTATTATTTTCTACTACATTTTACTGTCTGTCTGTGTCTGTCTGAGTCTTTCTGTGTCTTTCTGTGTCTATCTGTGTCTGCTTATGTCTGTCTGTGTCTGTCTGTGTCTGTTTGTGTCTGTGACTGTTTATGTCTGTCTATGACTATGTCTATTTGTGTCTGTCTGTGTCTGTCTGTCTGTGACAGTATATCAAACATATCTTGATAACCTTTAAGCCCGGTAAGACATGAAATATATGTATCTCCCGTTATAAAGAATTCCCCCCTGAATGCTCATCAAAGTTCAAGTCTGAACACTTACACACACGCCTCTTTCAGGTCATCTGGCAGGTCAATGACGTACTTCTTACAGGTCTCGAGCATCTCCAGGGCCTGGTCGAAGTTGTCACATCCTGACATACAGACGGTTAATATTTAAACCAAACGCATGATAGTAAACCATACAAATAATGGTGGAACCAGAGGCGTCACTGGGGGTGTGGAAGTGCGGACCACACCGGCTAAGACCATCACAAAGGGGGATCCCAATGGACACCTAAGGGTAAAATTATGTATGCTCCCATTGTTTGGCACTAATAGACTCGGGGGGGATCTATGTGGTAAATTATGAGGGGGTGACACCCTAACCTACCGCACTGGGTGGCACGAACCCCAGAGACGCATCTGGGTAGAATAAACACACAATGCTATTACCAAACTTATAATTGTGTTACTAGTTTTAACAGGGCAGGTTGAATGAGTTTATGATGAGTAATCTCTCTGCTATAAGGTTGACTGTTGACATGGTGCCTTATATAGACATAAGGGCGGTCAGCGTTTTGACAATGTTCTATCTTTGAGACAACAATTTTATTATCAATTCTTTCACTTGTAATTTTATAAAAATAACGTACAACTTTTTGTATATAATCGATTAATGGCTGGTTTTACCACAAAAAAAAAAAACAACATGTTAATAATGACTAAAATTGTAAACATGTAAATCAATTTTCTGCATATAGATAAGATAAGATTTTTATGTCATTAAAAGCTTTCTCTTTCCAATTTATTTTGATGTGAGCAATTCTGTAAACACAGTTTAAAATTATACAATACTATTTTGAAAAGGAAAAAAAAAATTCTATTCTCATAATGTGAAACATTTCCCTAAATAAATGGTCGCGCTAATCCCCTACACAGACTTTCGTGGCGTAATGCGTTTAAAATAATTTTTTTATTGAAATAGTTTAGACGCACTCATGGAACTTATTGTTAGAATTCAATGTCAAAATGGCGTATTGCTCACCTCCAGTACAAATGGTGGAAGCCGTCTGCTCCATGCCCTCCGGCAAAAGGTCATAGAACAAGTTACTAAACTGTGGACACTGGTCAGACGTCTCGGTGACACACTGGAGGCTTGAGTTCAGTGAGCTGGTCAACGAAATACGAGGCACTCGTGTTAAAAATGACAAGGATAACGTTTAAAGACATTGGCCCAGCCTTCCACGGTGGTAAGGACACACAAAAAGATTACAGATATTGGTAAAAAGCGAAGTATGTCGACCGTGACGTCATGGTCATGGCGGCCTTCTTTGTTTTTATAGCACGTCCTTTAAAAAGCTTTAAAATTAAAATTCTATAGCTATACCTAACCCAAACCCTAAAACCTTCCATTTTTGAAAATCCTTTTAGAATTTATAGAACTCTCTTTTCCAGCAACCGGTAGCGTCGTGACTTCACGGTCGACATACTTCGCTTCAGCCCAGATATTGGCCACATAGGTGCAAAGCTTAAAGGGTACATTCATGTCCAGAACATTACATACAACAAACAATACACGTGACTTCATCATTTCTCCGGAACACATCACAGAAATAGCTCACACTCCCAGGTACTGACCCGTTTTAACATATTTCAATGACAAAGCACAGAGCCCTGACCTGCAGAAGACACTGTAGGACGAGTCATAGAGGGCGTCAAAACGAATGATCCCCGTGCACTGTGTGATGTTGACAGTTCTCTCCAGGAAGTTGGGGCAAGCTGTGAACTCACACCAAAAACTCTCGTCAGTAACATAATATATGTATATTTTTAAACGTATAATATAATTACCCTTACAACAATATGTTTCAATAAACACACTCAGTGTGATTTAAGCACTCTTTTAAAATGGCATGTGGACCATAAAGATCCCACCTCCCCAGCCCCCACCAAAAAAAAACAACAACATAAAAGAATTCTATTCATACAACTGACATTTTGGAAGGGACACTGAAAATATATATTATCATATGTCTTCTTTCGGCACCAATTAACATGTTTTATAAACTAGTGATTGATCCATTTCTATCGGCCACAGTTTGGCATAGTTCTATCGGCTACAGCTTGACCGATCTTTCATTTATAGATTTCTATTTACATAGACGACAGAATGACTTGTTTCTGTGGATTACAGATTGACCTACTTCTATCGTCAACACTTTGACATACTTGTATTCGTCACAGTTTGACCTACTTCTATCACCCACAGTTTGAACGACTTCTATCAGCAAGAGTGTGACCTAATTCTATTAGCAACAGTTTGACCTAATTTGACCTACCTCTAATAGCCACAATTCGATCTAATTCTATCAGCCATAGTTTGAACTACTTCTCTCAGCCACAGTTTGACCTGCTTCTATCAGCCACATTTTGACCCACTTCTAACGCCCACAGTTTGACTTACTTCTTTCAAGTTTGACCTACTTCGATCACCCACAGTTTGACCTACTTCTTTCAGCCACATTATGATTTCTTCTATCTGCCACGTTTTGACCTATTTCTCTCAGCCACAGTTTGACCTACTTCTATGAGCCACAGTTTGACTTACGTCTGTCAGCCACAGTTTGACTTACGTCTATCAGCCAGTTTGATCTACTTTTAACAGCCACATTTTGACCTACTTCTCTCAGCCACGTTTTGACCCACTTCTCTCAGCCACAGTTTGACCTACTTCTATCAGTCAAAGTTTGACTTACGTCTATCAGCCAGTTTGACTTACGTCTACCAGCCAGTTTGATCTACTTTTAACAGCCACATTTTGACCTTCTTCTCTCAGCCACAGTTTGACCTACTTCTCTCAGCCACAGTTTGACAAACATCAATCACCCACAGTTTGACCTACTTCTATCAGCCACAGTTGGTTGAGCTACTTCTATCAGCCACAGTTTGACCTACTTCTATCAGCCACAGTTTGACCTACTGCTCTCAGCAACAGTTTGACCTACTTCTATCAGCCACAGTTTGACCTACTTCTATCAGCCACAGTTTGACCTACTTCTTTCAGCAACAGTTTGACCTACTTCTATCAGCCACAGTTGATTGAGCTACTTCTATCAGCCACAGTTTGACCTACTTCTATCTGCCACAGTTTGACCTACTGCTCTCAGCCACAGTTTGACCTAGTTCTATCAGCCACAGTTTGACCTCCTTCTCTCAGCCACAGTTTGACCTACTCACCACCGTCACAGAGACCGTAAAGGTCCTGCATGACCCTCTCCCACCTCCGGATGATGTCATTTGGCGCAATGGAGGTCGACTCGGTGCATCCGGAAGTGGCCTCTATGAAACATTGGGTGAGGTTGTTCCCTTTGATGACGTTGCTGTGGAGGAGGGGAGACAGGAGACAAGAGTAGTTGTCTGCCCTTGGGAAGATGATCATCTTAATCAAAATGTTGACTCTATGGCCACTCTGAGGGGCACCAACGTTTGCAGTGAGCTAAAGAAATATTCACCCTTGTCTCTTGAAGTTGAAATTTTGTGAATCGTGTCTTTGAATTGACAGATAACATCAAGTTGTTCCTAGTTGTGCAAGGGACATATAACATTTTTGTATATTTTAACGTCAAAGCTTAGTTGAAAATAGTAGCATATCTACCAGATCATAGAACCACAGAATAGGCTTAAACTTCAGGGAAAGAAACAAGTAGTATCGCATTTTATGATCATATCGGATCTTTATTTATTTTTTAAAGTCCACTCTCAAAGGTGGCGATTAAAAATAATCTTTGAAATTTTTAAATATTTGAGAATCTTTGCCGTGGGAAAGTTTGATCTCAATGGAAAAAAAAACTGAAAATTTCAAAGAAAAAAATTCTGGCCAACTCGAATCCCTAAAAACGAAATCCAGCGTTATTTCTCTTAGCTGAAAGAAGACGAGACTATTGAAATGAGATCCATTCTCTGCTTTACTTGATCTAAATCCGGGCCGGATATCGAGATTTTCATCACCAGCTGGATTCGGCAAATACTTTTATTACAGATTCGAATAGTATCCGGATATCAGTGTAGTAAAAAAAAAAAAATTAAATCAAATTAAATGACCATTAATAAGTTTATAAATAAATATATAAAAATTAAAAAACAATAAACAGAAATGAGCGGTACCCGTCAAAAACGTTCATTTTACGGATTATCCATTCTAAGGCACAGAGGTTAGTATTTTTGGTATGATGCACAAGTATGGCCGGTCGAGATGGCTGTTCGGGGGGGGGGGGGGGGGAGGTACAACATTCCACCAAAACGATGGTGGAACGTCCTTGGACGGGCTTTGTTGCTAATAAGAAATAAAACCTAAATTTTAATGAGACAAATTCCCTGAAAGGAATATTAAATATATTAAAAGTTAATTCTCAAATATAATTTGATTGAAGGCATATTTAATGACGCAATTCTATTATTTCCAAACCGAAACTCTCGGACACACACGTAAATCAAATATACAAATGTAAAAGAAATTTGGAATACTCTTAGTCTATATCCTGGTTTCAAGTTTCAACTCAAATTCCAGTGCAACCACATGTTACTCAATACCACTAGTGGTATGGGTTGCCTGAAGAAACCAGGAAAGCCAACACTTTATCATGATTTAAAACTCATTTAAAAGTATGAACTGACGTGAATATAGAAAGACCAACTGGAACATTGATACCAACAAATTTCAAAGAACACATAAGATTAGAAAGAAGCACATAACACATTCACATACAATTATTGGCTGACAGAAAGATACATAAGTACATCATTAAAAGTTTCTCGCTTCATTGTTATTATTTCTTTTGTTTTGTGTGCGTGTATGAAACTATCAGTTTGACCTTTAAATAAAGACTATAGAGAAAGGAGCCGGACACACAGGTCAGTGAAATTAAGTTAAGATGATCTTTTAAGCGCCACTGTTTACAGACAGTACAAACATTGTGCCCCATTCAGACACGCATTTAAACACTCACTATAGCAATCGCTCACATCTTTAAAAAAAAAAAAAACTGCCAACAAAATACGACGCTACTTTGACCTAAATTTTAAAAGAGCTCAAACAAAACAAATCTCGGGGGGATGGGGAGAGTAGACCTATATCTTTTTGGTTTTTTTTCAAAAATGCGTTTCAATTCTTGTGGAATTTACTTTTACGAGTTCAGAAGTCAAAAAGGTCAAAGGTGACTAAGTTTAAGAGCTTTTTTGCATGGTATGTAAAGTTTATAGGAGGTGAAAACAGCTACGAGGTAGGATAAAGAAAGAGTTAGCCTCATTGGTCTCATGAGCACGGTTAGAATTTTAAAATTGTTTTTAACTTGAAAAGAAGCACTTTTCACGAAAAAAACTATAGATTACTTGTTTTCAATTGACGTATCGGTGATGTAAGCTGTATTCTTTAAAGGTTAGTCCCAAACTTTGGATTTAAAAATACGAAACACAGACAGACTTCAAAAATATCTGAGATTCGGACTTTAAAAAGCCCTGATATATCGAATAACCTAGTGGTCTCCAGACCCCGTGCCGCGGACCGGTACCGGTCCGTGGATCAAATGGAACCAGGCCGTCAAAGGAACATTAAATTTTTAATTTTTATTTACAGTGCTTTATTTCTCTCGGATTTTTGCTTAATTTCCATAGACTCATTACAAAGAAACAACGATCTGTAATCTAATGTCATAATCATTTTTAATTCATGTTTTGGTTTAAATTTATTTTATTTTGAAGGCACGTTTAAATATAATTAAATTAAAACTATAAAATCAAAACAATCTAAAAATAATTGTGAACACAATCAACGCCGCCGCCCACCCCAGCACCCCCAGCACCGTCACCTGGCCACATTAAAATTATCAAACATTGGCCGGTCAGCGGTGATAAAAAGTTTGGGCATCAGCTGGATAAACTATCTTCTCAACTCTAAAAACTTTTAAATTTTTTTTTAAAATCCAGTTGAGAACTGCACATTTATAATAATTAAAAACGCTAAAGAATTTTCCCCCTTTTTGACCCAAAACAGATATTTCCCTTTTTTTTAAATAAAATTTAAAAAATAAAAAAAAAAAAAAAAAAATTACAAGTCATCGATTTGATGCTGCAAACGTTGTCATGGCGACTTACAGGCACAGCTGCTGAAGCTTCTCCGTCTTTGACACGCCAGCCGTACTCTCTAAGACGCTTGTGATGACGTCCTCCATCTGAGCCACACAAAGCTCTGCTTTCTTCTTGTCGCATCTAGGCTGTGACGTCACGTTAGTCGCTAAACAATTTGGGTGATATTTTTAAAAAAAGATTATGTCACCAAAAGTGACCAATCAAACGTCACAAACATGAAAAACACGTCACAAAAAAACACTTCAGAGTTTGTAAAAATACAATACATTTTTTTAAAAACCCTGAAACGATTTTTTGCTTTTTTAAGTATAAAAATTAAACATATTTCAAGGAAAGTGTGGTTACATTAAGTTAAATAACTAATTATAACCATTTCAGACATAAATATAACTGGGGGTAAGTGGTACCACAAAAATCAATTTTCTGCACGTTAGAAGAATATGTCAAGTAATTTTTTCCATTGTCTAGCCATGACATGTTATGTGGATTAATTTGAATATATAGATAGATAGATAGATAGATAGATAGATAGATAGATAGATAGATAGATAGATAGATAGATAGATAGATATAGATATAGATATAGATATAGATATAGATATAGATATAGATATAGATATTATGTTTACAGTAGGAATAACCCACAGACTATTATTTTCAGCGTATTTTAAAAAAATTATAGACAACGTTGATTGTTATTCCATCCTTGCTTCCTCTCAAGTTTAGGTGACGTCATCTTCTTATGTTCAAGGGAGTTCAAATTATGTTAAAATTCCATACAAGTCAAATGACCACGTGATCTGTAGGGAAGGCAGTTCAAGGGCTTTTTCTTTTTAATATTCGGTTGGCATTCAAGGATTTAAACCCGTTTACTTTAAAGTAACGGGTGGAGAGAATAATGGCGGAATAAAGCAGTGACTTAGGAATGAAATGGACTGTCCGCCCGGAGTTTAACTTTTACATGGACTTGGGGGTGGCTTTCATTAATTGTATCTGGAAACTTTAAGGATCGTTTAAATCCAGCCTCGCTTCTGGTGGTCTAAACGAATTTCTGAGCTGTTTCTTTTTGTAAATTATTATTTGAAGAAATGGACGATGGCATGTGATGACGATAGCACCCTCAACAGTGAATGTGCGACGTAAATCACAGAGGATTGTTTATCATCTGTGACGATCACAGCTTAAACTCAGCTAAGCTCCACGTGTAGTCACACTGTGAGTACTTGAAGTTATATATTCGTTCTCTTCTTATTCAACAATTCGTAGGAATTTAGTTTTTAAAAATGTTGAGCCCATCACAGTATAAAAGGGAAGTCTGCGTAACACGCCGAGTGCGCGATCAGAAGCTGTTGAAGCTATTCATAAAGAACTAGAGGAACTTGTAGGACTTCTATTGAACTTACTGGAAGACTCGGCTATGGCGTCAGAAACCAGAGGTGATACAGAAGTTACGGGAATGCTGTTTAAAATGTTACTCTATAGTTTTATTAAATTTCTGGAAAGTAAATCAGAGAGGAAAAATGGATTAAAAACAGGATCCCTCATAAAATCTTTCTCTGAATTTTCTGAGCAAGACTTTGTTAAACTTTGAGATAATTTGAGACAAGTTAAAATAGCAGACGGGAAAACATTATGTGAGATTGAGATGTACAGCAAAACCAGGAGTCATCTATGACAGGAGTCATCTATGTCAGGAGTCATCTATGACAGGAGTCATCTATGACAGGAGTCATCTATGTCAGGAGTCATCTATGACAGGAGTCATCTATGACAGGAGTCATCTATGACAGGAGTCATCTATGACAGGAGTCATCTATGTCAGGAGTCATCTATGATAGGAGTAATCTATGACAGGAGTCATCTATGACAGGAGTCATCTATGACGGGATTCATCTATGTCAGGAGTCATCTATGACCTGAGTCATCTATGACAGGAGTCATCTACAATAGGAGTCATCTATGACAGGAGACATTGATTAGAACAAGAATCAGTGAGCGCTATTAAGAGCGTGTTTGGTCGACTTCATTAGGAGATATCAACACGTTTTTTATGATAATTCCAAACACAAAATTTTGGATTTCTTCTTAACGATGAAATTCTTCTTTTTAATACAGATGCTATCGCCATTTGTTTCTAAATCTCAATATTTTAGAAAATGTCTACAAAGCTAACATCAATAGCCACGAAATTTTAACGAAATTTGGAGACTACAAGTTTCTACTGAATAGCTGGGATCATGATCAAAAACTCTCTAGGATCTTATTGTGTTTCTTTTGTTTTGTGTAGTCAAAATATTTCAGAATCCGGGAATCCCATCACCTCTTATTAATAGCAGTTTTAAAACTGTAACCACTCATTCAGCAGGCGTAGTGGTGTCCTGATTGTGTGTCGTGATTGTGTGTCGTGATTGTGTGTCGTGATTGTGTGTCGTGTTTGTGTGTCGTGTTTGTGTGTCGTGTTTGTGTGTCGTGTTTGTGTGTCGTGTTTGTGTGTCGTGTTTGTGTGTCGTGTTTGTGTGTCGTCGTTGTGTCGTCGTTGTTTGCGTCTTTGCCGCTGGATCATCTCAATCATCATGCTCAGCTGAGTGTTGGATGAAAAAAAGGAGGGGGGGGGGTGGTGAATTTTCATAACGTCATTGGTGTTGTTCCCTTCGAGGTTCCCGACTGCGCGGCCACGCAGATATCTGACCAACGCCCCGCTGCTGATATTGTAAATATTGCATTAAAATGGATCCTGTGCAACTTTGCGCACGAGGTTTTTTTCCTTTTTTTCTTTGCACACGGGCTACTGAACTTTAGAGGGATCATTGGTCATTGGGTATTTTTAGACAGTAAATTCTAAACAAATAAATAGTTTGTAGACTGTACAAACCCGATTACGTCAATGAATGAGTTGAAATGAATGAGGGAAATATTTTAAAATAGATCTAATTTACAATCCAGCTTACGTGCTTCTAAAATATACAATTAATTTTTTTTTAATTGAAATTTGAATTACTTTTCATATTTAGTGTAAAATAAGTGTGTGTTTTAATAAGAGGAAATAGGAGCCTATGTTACGGTCTGTCTAGGGTCGCAAAAAACAATCAACACCTAAGTATAACATCAAACGATACAAAGAACAACAACACTGCGAGACTTGCTTCATTGTGCCACAAGCCGTCATTAGGTTCTAGCGGTGAACTGCTGCACCCGTACAAGACACTGTGAGACTTGATTCATTGTGTCCACCGTACAAGACACTAGGAGACTTGATTCATTGTGTCCACCGTACACGACACTAGGAGACTTGATTCATTGTGTCCACCGTACAAGACACTAGGAGACTTGATTCATTGTGTCCACCGTACAAGGCACTGTGAGACTTGATTCATTGTGTCCACCGTACAAGACACTAGGAGACTTGCTTCATTGTGTCCACCGTACAAGACACTAGGAGACTTGATTCATTGTGTCCACCGTACAAGACATTACGAGACTTGCTTCATTGTGTCCACCGTACAAGACACTGTGAGACTTGCTTCATTGTGTCCACCGTACAAGACACTAGGAGACTTGATTCATTGTGTCCACCGTACAAGACATTACGAGACTTGCTTCATTGTGTCCACCGTACAAGACATTACGAGACTTGCTTCATTGTGTCCACAAGCCGTCATTAGGTTCTAGCAGTGTACTGTACTACTGTACCCGTACAAGGCACTACGAGACTTGATTCATTGTGCCACAACCCTTCATTAGGTTCTAGCGGTGTACTGTACTACTGTACCCGTACAAGGCACTACGAGACTTGATTCATTGTGCCACAAGCCTTCATTAGGTTCTAGCGGTGTACTGTACTGCTGGACCCGTACAAGGCACTACAAGACTTGATTCATTGTGCCACAAGCCTTCATTAGGTTCTAGCGGTGTACTGTACTGCTGGACCCGTACAAGACACTACGACAGGGTACTTTGTCTGTACCACGTAAAGTTCGGTACGTTGTGTAGTCATAAACTTGAGATTATTTCATGGATGTTTGCAACCTATTCCCTTTGTCGTATCATTGTGGTGACATTGTGTTGATTTTGTGATAACATTGTGATGACATTGCGATGACATTGTGACGACTTTGTGATATCATTGTGATGACTTTGTGATAGTTCACTCCTACGGGACTATTAGAGTCTTGGCATTTAGCTACACAAGATAAACTCTTTGTTTTATTGGGAAAGAGCCTCGTTGTTGCAGGTGGTCTTCAACGGGTCAACAAAGATGACATCACGATGGCATGGGAACCGTTGACAAAGGGGAAGTGTTGATCTGACAAACACAGCGACAAACTATTACCTGCACTTTTAGAGCGTGTGGAAGGGGGGTCGTGTTATGCAATACGTTCAACAGATTTGATTCACGTTATTCAACACACTGACGCTAACAAACCCACTAACACACTCTCTGACAGACACACTGACAGACACGCTAACAAACCAACTAACAGACTCTCTGACAGGCACACTGACAGACACGCCAACAAACCCACTAACGGACGCTCTAACAGGCACACTGACAGACACGCTAACAAACCCACTAACATACTCTCTAACAGGCACACTGACAGACACGCTAACAAACCCACTAACGGACGATCTAACAGGCACACTGACAGACACGCTAACAAACCCACTAACACATGCTGTGACAGGCACGCTAACAGACGCATTATCAAAGTGACAGACACACTGGCAGACACACTGAAAGACGCTCTGACAGACGCAATGACAAAGTGACAGACCCATTGACAGACATACTGACAGATACAATAACAGACTCTCGGACAGAAGCACTAACAGACAAACTAACAGACACACTTGACTAATATATGAATGGAAGTTCAGTGAGAGATTGCAATTATTTGAGTTTAAGATATAATACTCAATATGTTCGATGGAAGTTGATGTACTCTCAAGGCATAATGTGTTAGTGGACAGATACAATTATGTGTTTGAATATGCGCAGTGGCGTAGCTAAGAGAGGGGGTGGGGTCCAAATTTGAAAGTACCCCCGGCCCCTACTTGAAGGAGGCCCGCAAAGGTGTGTCCAATTTTTTTTTTAATTAAATATTACGTCACCGCCATTTATGCAGGGCTTCCAAATAGGCCAAGCCTTCCCCCCCCCCCCGGCCCTAAAATTCCCACGAATCCCTTGCTACGCCACTGAATATATCGGGGGAAAAAAAGGAATTCGCAAGAAGTTGGTTTGCCAAAAGCTGGTATTAAAAAAGTCCGTACTGGAATTCGTATTGTGGTCAGCAAAATGTACACAATTAATAAGTGTAGTTCTGTCATAGTTTCATATTTTTTGACATGTTTGTTTGTGTTGAGGCTGTATAAATTGTCAACAAAACGTTTTCACAAACACGTTTAAGGAAAGACCTCACAAAATTATTATTTTATAAAGTTACATCTAAGCCTTTTTTTTTGTTGTTGAACGTATGTCTTTCAGCCTGAAGTTCGAGTTCCTTTGGTTCACCTTAGACACCTTTTTTCCATATAAAGCCCGATTGTCTAAAAACAAATCTAAAAATATTATCATAATTTTTTAACCACCGACTGATACTTTGTACTGATAATGCGGAAAACATAATTTATTATTAAAGAGCCAAATACATTGGTCACATTGCTTTGTACTACTGTAGACATTGTCAATGTGGGGTTATATGTAATCATTACACAGCAATCAAAACTGGGTAAAAATAAAGAACAGCAGTGGCGTACCTAGGGGAGGGGGTCCAAATTCGAAAGTCCCGCCTAGAAACCCACTTAAGGGGGGGGGGCCTAAAGGAGTGTTCGAAAACTTTTTTTATAGGAAAAATACGCCGCCATCATGTATGCAGGTTCCCCCGGGCCCCAATATTCCTACAAATTTCTTGCTACGCCACTTAAGATCAGAAAGCCACTAAAGTCAGTCATCAATTTCATAGTGTCAGTGTATTTTATATTTTTGACATCACAGTGGCAGTGTATTTTTATATATTTGACTTCACTACGCTCTTTAATGTAAACAAATACTTTTTTTAAAAAAACTTTGCGATTGATGGACCAAGAATGATGAAATTTTGGTATTTCCCCCAGTTGAAATCTTTCAATTAAGTTTTTGATATTTTCTAATTTTTACTTTCATTTATCTCTTTAAAATGCCATTGAAAGATCTTCCACATCTATAATTAGGCAAGGTTATGCAATAAATGAATGGATAGCAACTGAATATACAGGATCGAATCGATACGTGTACAGAGATATAATAATGATTCCATAATTGTCTCTCATAGATAAGCTATGCAACACAAAAACGGCTGCTGCAGAAATGATATAGAGTTTTTTGTTGTTGTTTTAACGTACGATAAAAACCATGTTTTGTTCAGACAGCAAATAAATATTTTAAAAATTAAAACCTCCATTACACAACTTGATGAAAATTTTATTTTCATCCTTCCACTTTGTCTAAAAGCAAACATCAAAATTGATTGAAGTTTGACCAGTGACACGCGGGGTATAACAACTCAATCTTTTGTGTCAGAACAAAAATATCAAATAGCGACACAGGAATAATATCATAACTTACCAAAAAGTAAAATAGTTACAGCAATCAGTAACAACCCTTTTACGTAGTCCATTATTTTCACTGACATGTAACCTTTTGAAATGGAGTCCTATTTGAATATCTTCTTCTTCCTCTTAAAAAAAACAATGTTGTTCAAAATGGTTCAATTATTTATTTCTCTGAACCTCAAGTCAAGTTTGACGAAATACTTCTTCCCATCCTTTGAGTTTCCAAGCGATTTGTTTTCCTCAAAATTTTGGTCTATTTTAACAATTCTATTCCTACACGACCGTCGACAATTTACACTTGTCCGAAACCAAACAACAATACACCGCCCGTGCTTGAAATCTTTGCCCCCGAATTTCGAGGAATGGCTCTTCACCTGTGATAGGACATAGTTTAAGAGGCCAAAGCGTTGGGAGGATGGGGGATCTCAGTTTGGTCTATTTCTACCAATACCTTTCTTTGTTTTCCTTCATTGTCTCTCTCTCTCTCTCTCTCTCTCTCTCTCTCTCTTTTCATGGTCTTCTCAAAAAGTATAATTTTCTTAGTCAAGCCGCGAAACCCACACCGTTTAGGATTAAGAGTAAGCCTAGAAAGGGGAGCTTTACCCCGCGAGGTACACAAAGCACCACCAGGGGGAGACGGTTGCCTCCATCACACCGGCCGGGCATTTCGTCACGTCCGTGTTGTGGAGACGGACATTGTAGAGATGTTTGGACGAGTCAGGAAGACGCTCGGTACGGGGACGTTTTGTTAATGTGACCAACTTAACACCCTTTACCGGCCGACAGCGGCGTAACTACGGGGGGACAGCGGCGACCCGGGGCCTTTTATCACCAGTTGAAAGAATCTTCTAAAACAATCATGCGGCCATTTATGTTGACAACTATTTCGGCATTTGGTGTCAGCACTGTAAAAGTGTTGATAAGCATCGCCTCTTTGTTCATTCTATTTGTTGATCAGATAATAATGTATAGTAAATACATAGTAAATAGTATAGTTAATACCGGATTTCACAAAAATGTGATAAATATTAATAGAATGTTGGGTTTCCTGGTTACGTCAGGCAACCAATTCCACGTCCGAAGTCCAGATGAGGAAAAAAAACGAGAATACGTTAAGTGTTTGTACTTGCATATAGAATAAGAAAATTGTTTTAATCTCTATGTCTGTCAGAGAGTTGTATTAGATTATCTTTGAGTTGTATTTCCAGGTTAGAAATAATTGCCTTATGTATTATTATTATTACTACTTTACTCTTGGTTCTTCTATCCTCTAGTGCAGCGATGGCGAACCTTTTTGGGACCACCGCCCTAATGTCAATTAAAAATTCTTTTATATACCAAAGTGCCCACACAAAGTGCCAGCAAAAAGTGGTTTGATTCAGAAAGTAATAGTTTTTTTGTGTGCTGGCTGATGAGGCTCTTCGTGCCGTCTGTGGCACCCGTGGCATAAGTTCGCCGTCACTGTTCTAGTGTTTCAATGTTTAATGATTTAACTAATTGTGTTACTCTAGTCAGTTTTAAACATTCTCAAGTAATGAATGCAGTCACACCAAACACTTAACAGCGTCCTAAATTAACGGTGACCAGTCAAAACGGCCCCGACAAACGCCAAACGTACAAAAATATATTTTTTTCTTAACAAAATAATTAACATTTAACATAAAACACCGTGACGTCACACATAACCGGAAAACCCCCTCCCCCCGTCACAACTGTCACACTTTCTTACACCCCTTCTGGAGCGTGACATACTTTATGGACGGCACCTTAGCTTAAAAAAGTGGTCAAATTATAAAAATATTTCTTGTAATGTTATTATATTATTTCCTCTAAACAAAAAGCCGTGAATTGGTAATGGTACCATATCGAGTAAAGGCTATTAAATTGTTTCTTGTGACGTCATTATTATTGTTTCTTGTGAACTAAACCTGCCACGGAATAGAAGAACAAAATACGAATGTAATATTTCATTGTATTTTTACTATAAGTCCATCTATTAGCCCAGGGCCGTTTTGTCCTGGGCCGTTTTGTCTGGGAACCAAATGAACAACTCCAGACTTGTCCAACTCATTGAATAAACAAACGACATCTACAAACAAAGGCGCAGCTCGTGGATTGCCACGGGGATAACGTTGCCGCCTCTGTAGATGGCAATAAAGACTAAGATTGATTGGTCATTGTTAAGGCCAATGAGTCCTGTAAGGGCAGAAACGGTTAAGTGGACCAGGGGGGTCGTGGTCAAAAAGGCACCCGCCTTGAGCCCCCACAAAAAATCAGCTAGAGCCAAACTGTTATTATTTTTCGTATACAAATATTTTTGTTTCATATAGATCTATAATATTTTTAATGTGCCGACGTCTGAAATCAGGATATATCCTCAAAGAAGATAATTTTTTTCGTCCTTAGGCCTCGTTTTAATATGGTGGAAGTCTATTAATAGAAATGTTGGGATCTTTTGGGGGGACGAATTCCATAAAAATGTAATTAAAGATAGATCTACTGGTCAATATACATGTACGGAGTAAATTATTTGTTAGCTCCTCGTTAATTTAAAAACAACTGATTTGAGATGACCAAGAAAAAAATAGTTTTGAAATTTGACAATTCTCTCAATTTTGAGAGCTTATTGATTATTTTATATTTATGCTTGAACACATTGTTCCGCTAATAGTAAAATCTAAAAATAGAACATTACGCAATGAGTTAAGGCGTTTCCCGGTTATAGAGATGACAAGCCATATTTGACCACAGAATACAGCTATTATGATCTAATTTATTTGAATGCACCACTTTTTACGAAATCCTAACGAAAACACTTAAATTTAAAACTGTGTATAATTTGAACTTCCTCAAATTTAACCTTTGCTAAACACTTAAACGTAGAATTAATTAGTTTACAATAAGCTTCTGCTTTGTTTTAAAACAACAACAAAAATTTTTCCATACAAGTTTTGAAAAGACCTTTAAGCGAAACAAATATACACATTCACACAACACAATAACATCATCGGGAGAACATTTATTATTGAAAGAAAGGAGAGACAACTCTCACAATGAAACATTTCAGAGTTTATTTATTTACTTTGGTTAACCATCGTGTACAAGATAATAATAGAACAACTAACTGATATGCCAATAGCTGGGAGTGATCGCAACACAACTTTGATTTCTTGCATAGTGAACAGATGAAAACGAATTCACGTCTTATGTTAAATAGAGATGGAATGAAGCTTAGTTACTAGCAACAACAAAAAAACAAAAAAACTTTACGAAAGAAATTTTTTAAAAACATGACTGATGTCGAATCGTCTGTAATTTTGTCAAATAATACATTTGTAATGAAGCTTTTTTTAATGGAAAATTTCGAAACACAAATAAAATAAGAAGAAACATAGTTCAGGCCTTATCTTACCTTATCTGTTACAGACGCTCCTCTATATCCAGAAGATTATTGTGTCCTACGCTTATCTGTGTTTTGTGTCTAGTCCTGCATTCTTAATAGAGTTTTATATGTTGATAAGTTTTGTTTTTCATGGTGTATCGTGAATTACTTGTAAGTTAAATTGAATTTTTAATTTTCACTAGCTATGATGTTTTGAAACTCTTTATTACACTGTGCATAACTACCTTTCAATAAAACATTAATAATAACTTATATAAGAATATTTTTTTAAAAACAACTTAATTCTGATAACAAAATACAGAAATTACTTTTTAAAAATTGAAATATTTCTACAGCTAAGGAATTTATTGTACCCAACTGATACGAAGAACAAGCCTAACAAGATTATATCAGTGAGCTCTTGGTGGAAAATTTATAGTTCAAATTTCAGATAATATTCAAGTCATGAAATTCAGATGTAATTATGTCATGAATTACAGCTGAAGTCAAGTCATGAAAAACAGCTGAAGTCAAGCCATGAAATACAGCTGAAGTCAAGTCATGAAATACAGCTGAAGTTAAGTCATGAGATACTAATGGAATTAATTCATCTTTAAACATGTGATGCAAATAAACAAAATGATGACGTAAAACTGGTGTCATTTGATGAACATAGAGTATTGAAATGTTAATAAATTATGATTGTGTGTAAATATGTTTATTAATATCATACTTAACACTGAACATTCGAGTTCTGGCAAAATATTTACCCATATGACTATAGCAAGCACAAATTTATTCATATCTCAGAGCAAAATGTTTTTTTATTATTCTTAACTTAAAAACAATTTTTTAAAATATTTTAAATATTGCACATTGAATTGAAAGTGTTCGCCATTTGTTAAATGTTGCATAAGAAAGGAATCTTCCAAAAAATATGGAGAGTTGGCAGCTTGAGAATATAAGAAGTCAAAACTCGACTACTTTAATTATTTCAACTTGTGGGGCTCTGTCTTCATTTGTCAGACCGTGGAATTAAGCTTTTGCGTAATCGATTACTAAATTAAATTTATGATGGCAAAGGTCATGTTACAAGATGAAAAATTTGACATTTAAAAAGTGTATTCCTCAATTATTATTATTATTTTAAATATTTTTTTTTTGTAATTAATTTTAAACGCGTGACTTGCCGCGGTCCGCTGTACAACACCAGTTTATTTTTAAACTTCTTGAAAGCAATCTGAGTTGTTTATCAACATCACAAGACCAAACATTAAAGTTACGTTAAAACCACGAGTTCTCAACTAGTAAAATTCCTTCACGAAGGAGAAGCAGTTAGTGCATATTACGTCTAATATAACTCAGCAATCAAGAATTTATTTTTTTTTGACAATAGATTCACAAAATATTAACATTGAGGTGGTAAAATTATAAAAAGAAATATGTACATAAAATTGACAGTGACATAAAAGATGTAGAAACTAAATTCTGCACACAGCCATTGATGAATTTAACACATTCCTATTTCCCGAGGTACAGAGTTAAAATAGAGAGAACATTTTTGTAGATAAAAAACATTAAAGTGTATCGTAAAATTGAATACATCATAAAAATAATTTTTGATGACATTTCTTGACATCTGATGACGTCATTAATAATTATTTTAAACATGGACTCTCTTGCAGTTATTTCCAGTCCTAAATTTTAGATTATCTGTGGAAGGCTAAATTTTTAATCGGCATCCTTTTCAGATGCACAATATTTCGGTAGACAACTTGTTTTCTTTATTTTGTTTTAACCGTAAAAAAAATATTTAAATAAACGATTTAAGAAACGTAACTCTACACTTAACGATATTTCAATGGCTATCTCCCCTAGTCATCTGTATCTCCGCCTCGCATTTCATTTTGTCCCCTGAAACATTCGTTATAGTATAGCAGCTCAAGTTTAAGCATTTGAAGCCATCAGGCACTAAACGAATTTCGTCGTATTCAAACTTAAGTAACGCACTCTCTGCTGTGCCCCACTCTCTGCTGTGCCCCTCTCTGCTGTGCCCCCTCTCTGCTGTGCCCCCTCTCTGCTGTGCCCCCTCTCTGCTGTGCCCCCTCTCTGCAGTGCCCCCTCTCTGCTGTGCCCCCTTTCACTGTGCCCCCTCTCTGCTGTGACCACGGTAAGCATTTCCGACAAGGGATTATCTTATTTATTACAGACGCTCGTTCTATACAGAAGATTATTTCACGTGTTTCAAAGTACTTGATGGTAGTATATAAAGCTGTCTCAAGCAAGTTTTTGCGGCGTGATATCATGTTGGAGGGCGAAGTTTGACGAAATTTACAGAAAATTGATATAAGGATTAATATTAAGATAAACGATTTAAATAATACCTTCTTGGGGAAATTTTAATGAGCTCAAAAGTTAAAATTCTTTGTTGTTAATTTATTTAACTCTCAATATACAGTTATACCTTGGGTAATTAACCTTTGATTCTTTAAAAGTGGGGAGAAACAATAAGATAACATTTAAACAAAGATAGTATTAATTACATTGGCTCAGTGATGAATGTAAATAAAATTTGGATGAGTTCAGGGTTGTCAATGTTGATGTAACACATGGGCTGGATGAGTTCAGGGTTGTCAATGTTGATGTAACTGATGGGTTGGTTGACTGCAGGTGATGCTAAGATTGAATACACATTACGTCGAATGTTGGCTCCCTCTAGGAGGGCGAATGCTGGTTGACAGTAAATGCTAATTTAACAAACATCGTCTATAAGCTAATAAACTAATCTGGTTCTGGTTCGAAGTGCTTTTCTTTTTCTTTTTGTCACCCGAAAATCTGGAGTGGTTCTCAAACTTTTAGTGAATTAATTATTTTTAATTTTGCCTTTCCCATAATTATGTATTTTAAAATATTTACAAGTGAGGATAACATTTCAAACAAAATTTTACCCACCATTTTTTACATAGAAGAATTGAACTTTTCAAATTCGCCTTCCATTAATTTTGCCACTGATGTTAATAATTTCATTAGGTGCCCTCATTCATATTTTGGAATTTTTAAAAATTCTTCTACAATTTATACTTTGATAAGCGCTAAGTTTGAGAACCGCTACGGCGATGACCTCCTGTGATAACCATTGGGGACGAACGGTCCTGTGGCCTTCAACCCCTCAAGAAAGGTCTCGATATCGTCATCACATCTGAAGTGAAAAAAAGACAACGTATTAGCCAATCGGCAGATGTCTAATCTCATTTGTAACACATACAAGGGATTGTTAAAAGCAACAAGTCTAATGCAATAAAAAAAAAATTCGTATTTTTGTCTTATGGGAAATACGTTGTTGTTTTTTTAATGTATGAAAATGTTTTCGAAAAAAAAATCTTTTAAGTTATTTTAAAACTTGACATAACATACAACATGTGTTATATACAGATTTTAAAATAAAATATCTATTAAAAATATGTGTTTTACTTTTTTTAATGATTCTATAATTTTATTTTATTTATTACTGTAAACCTTACTCAGACTTGTCTATTAACTTTCGAATATTTTGCCTTCCTTAATTAAATGAAAGCAATGTTATGTTTAGTAATAGATTCAATAATAAAAGTAAGCCAAATTAATTCCTATGATGTATGTAAACTGCTCTTAAAGCTTACTTTTTTTTCCTTCTTTTTTTTTTCTCTTCTTTTTTAAAAAAAAATAGTTAACGAATATAAAAAATAAAAACATGAATAGCAGCTCTAATAAACATATTATGAAACTATTTTAAGAACACCTGAACAATAATTGTTAGCATGTAAAGAGCTACGAAATTGCATGCAGCTAATATACATTGCTTTGGACACACCGAAGACACAATCACGCACACACACACATAAAAGAAATTTGTTGCTTGCCAAACGCGCAGAACGTGACGTCATGCTAGAGCGACAGAGAAGATAACCAAGTTTATTTGTTATTGCTAGCAGACGTGGAGGGTAAATGCGTGCTTGCAGAGCAAAAGATATGCAGCGCTATTGTCACTCTATTTGAAGAGGAGAGATGTCCTCATTTCGCTGTACAAAGTAATGGAGAGTTTAAGAGTTCCCTCCCTTATGAGAGCTCTGGCTCTACTTAAAGAGTGATATAACTTTACACAGCATCGAAACATTGCCGCCCCAATGTGGGCTCTTTAATTGGGTTAAAACATCATGTTATAGAATTATGCCGAGTTTATGATGCAACGATTAATTAATTTTTTTTTAACGATAAAGAAAACTATCAACCAATTGATTATTGACTTATATTATATTTTAAAATTCCAGTTCTTGCATTATTGAGAAATTCTATTTTACATACGCATGTAAAGTTAACATTTATCGATTTAACAGGGTTCTTTTAATAGACTTTTAAAATATTCTTGATACATTAAGTCTTTACCATGAATTATCAGTCGTTTTTTTTAATGCTGCATACAATTAACTTTATAGATGCGCCAACAAGATTTGTAAATCTTGTTTGTAAATGTCCAAAAATTTATATAATAATTTATGACAATGAATTTTAAAAATATTTTAAAACTGCGGTTGGGAGATGTATGTTCAGTCAATTGGACTTAATCCAGGCTAACAAAAACCCCCGAAAAACGCTTACATCTATATATATGTTGTTATTTTATATTTTCTTGTACAAGTTTAAATACTGTTTAAATATGTTATAAAATGCTATGGTTAAAGACTTAGCTGGAATGTTAGCATATATATTTAGTTTTAAAATAAAAAAAACAGAATTGTGAGCAAACGAAAGAATGGCAAAATTTATGCAGCATAAAATAAAAACAAATAAAATGTCATTGCATCTAAGCTAGAAAGAGTTAAAACACGAAATTAAAGATAAAAATTTTTTTAAGTAAAAGCGCGATATTGTCCTGGTACTCAGTGCGTTCGGCAACAGTGCAACATGGTGCCTGAGCAAATTTAGAGACGCGAATTATGATTGACATATATTTAAAGTATGAAACAACATACTTTAAATTTATATCAATAATTTGCGCTGCTAAATTTGCCTGGGAAAATTTAGCAACGCAAATTATTGACATACATTTAAAGTATGTTGTTTCATTTTTTGCAATGTTTTTTTCCCCAGTTACCAACGCACAGAGTCCAGGCTTAAAGCTTAGCTTCATCAAGATTATGCGCGCCTAGATTTGTAGAATGTTTACCGTGAGGTTGGCGTGAGCACACAATGGACTCACGGTCTAGTACCTGTACGAGGATTGGGCGCTGTAGATGGAGAGAACATAAGAATATGGAGAGCTGAACTTTTACAGGTCGTTTGTGATTTTTTTTTAAGGAGGGTGTTTCGGGGGTTTGGGGATTTTTAGTGGTACGTGTTTATCAAGTGTTTTCTTTCTTAAATTTAAATCTGTCTTTTATATTTATAACGTATTTAAATTTCGGCATAAGTTATTGTTATGTTATAAAATTGATGTGTTTACATGATGTGTATGTTACCGCATGATTGAAAAATGAGAAGATTTCTACTGTCCTAGCGATAGCAGCGATTTTCGAATGTGGTCGTGGGTAAAAGATCTAGTACTTCAACTCCGCTTCATGTTTATAAATGTTAGTGTTAACAAAAACAAAACTTGTTGAATGATGCGCGTCGCTTTTGATGCTGATATTCGAGTTGAAGCCATAACATTTCACACGTTGCTCACCACTTTATTTAGTACGGAAAGTATTGCGTCATCACTTGTGGTGTTTATTTCTCCAGAGAGGCGTTCGTAGTTGGATTAGTTCATTTATCACTTTCAGCGTTATTAACGTTTTTTTCATATTCAAAGAATTTGACGTCATCACTTTCAGTGTTGTTTACACACTTCACATTCAAGTATTTGACATCATCACTTTGAGTGCTAGTTAACATTGAGGTTATTTGGGGGTCTCAGCGTGTCAGTATGTGTTAACAAAACTGTTAGTAAAAAGGACTTGATTTGTTGTAATATAACGCCCACATCAACACAGGTCACTAAAGCGTTTAAAACTTTGCTGTCCAGAAGGTAAACACAAGTTAGCTGAATTTGTTTCCTACAGAAATGTTACAGTAAACATCATTTTCCTTTTCTTAAAGTTTGGCTTTGCATTTTTAATAGTAATATTAAAGTTACGTGTTTTTATTTAAGGCCTTTTAGTAGTATGCAAAAAAAAGAATAAATGCAAACATTTATTTGATCCCACCTATTGATATAAAAGAATTATAAAACTTAACTTGTTTCATCTCGAAATCCATTCAATTATTAAAATAAACTAATTGCTGTGCACAAAAAATAAAATCTTAACGAAATTAATGCTTAACAGAGAAATAGAAATTTTCTATAAAATAAATTAAAGAACTAAAATAATCTACTTCGCGTGCATGGTTACATTGGTCTAACGAGTGACATTTGACATTAGACAACAATAAAATAACATCACGTTACAGCTAGACTCGAAACATTGAAACAACTTACACGGAAATAGTATTTTTGTTTTTAAGTTATGGTCGGTCAAGGGTTAATCTGAAAAAATCGGAAAACTCCGCAACAAAGTGAATAGAATTAATGAGGTGGGTAAAAACAAAAACAATGATTGTATTATAATTATTGTAAGGCCTGCCAGCAGTTAAGTAGGACACTACATTGGTTCTTAATCAGAAAAGAAAAAAATGCGTGGGTAGATAAAAAATTAAAGAGCCATCTTGAAATAGAAACAATAGACGGAAAAAGAAGTGTTCTCTCAGAGTTTCGCTAGATCCACAAAATATAGCTTCCTGTGAGTTTAGATAGATTAATAGACTACTTAGAAAGATAATTTAACTATATGGTTAGATATATCAATAGACTTTGTAGAAAAAATGTTCTTTCTGAGTTTGGATAGACCAATAGAACGGTGTAGAAATATTTTTTTTCTTTCTGATTTAAGAAAGATCCATACACCTATATATAAATATTTTAATGTTTAAGTTCTCGCTGAGCATTAAGCCCAATTAATTGAACTTTCAGTTTTACCACAGCAGGGAGCTGGGTAAAATGTCACTTCATATATTAACCCCAATTAATTGAACGTTTAGTTCTAACACAGCAGGCAGCTGGGTAAAATTTCTCTTTATATTAAGACGGCCGATGGTGAATAGGAAAAAAAAAGGGGGGGGGGGCGTTATTATAGAATACGAACAGATTTTAACAATGGTAGAAAGAAGCGTTGTAAAAAGTTAAGTTGGCCACAATGGACAGGCAATAAATGTGATAGATACAGTGTTTTATCATAGCTCATGTCCAACAGATGGATGCCTAAAGCAGTGGATTGTATAATTTGAAAAATTTATTTTCTAAATAAGATATAATAAATAGATCTTACTACCGTACTTTTTGAAAAGATATCAACTAAATGTCGATCATTTCCCAACGCTCTAAGTTCGCACGTTTGACGTTTATACCCAACTCTGCAATAAATCGCAGCTTTATTGTTGTCATTCTACGTTCCTTATTATGGATATTATAAAGATTATTAACAAAGTGGAAAAAGTAAAATGTGCTCATTATTAAGGGGCTTGTGTCTCTAAATACTGGCGGGAATTTCAAATCAACAACGTTGACTATATAACGTTTTTTTATGTTATCCGTAAAAAATATTTTTTGAACTTTGATTAAGTAATGTGGATAACTGCTTCAATGAATTATATGAGGGTTTTTGTTGTTTGCTGTGTTTTATTTTATTGATGTTCCTAAAGTGATTTATGTTATTTTTAAAATACGTCTATATAAATGTAATTGGATCATTGGAATTAAATCGCTTCCCAGGTGTCTATCAAAACTTTCATAGTTATTTGTTTAAGGCAAAGGGGAGAAAATAAAATCATTGGAGTGTTCGTTCTTGTTAGATTTTTAAAACCTAGGGGGTGACGTGCTTGCGTTGTTGTGTGTGAATAGTCGTGTGTTGGTGGAGGTAGTCGTGAATGAACACGTCTCAGACGGGAGCGTGACCACCTCCACCACCGTACACGTTGCCACGGGCAACGCAATGTTCGCAACGACGTCAGCACAAACGTCGGTGCTCGTCGCCGTGTCGCCTCCGGCATCATTATTATTATTATTGTAAGTGCTCTCTTCTATACTGCTACTGTAAGTCAGAACTGGAATACCGTACCCTTCAGCCGGTCCGCTCTGGCGATAGGAGGTCGTGGGGCGAACCGAAACCTCCATGGCCTTCCTCTCTCGGCGCCGACGCTGCCTGCGCAAAGCCGCGGCGTCAACGCCCGTGCTGCCGTCGGCGAAGGTCGCGGGTGAGCCCTCCTTGGAGGATTCCGTTCCCTGAATCTGGGTGGACATGGAGTGGAGGCTCCGGGTCGGCGTGTTGACGGCTTTCTCCAGTGTGGAAATGACGTCCGTCCCGATGCAGCGGGTCTCGAGTCCGGAAGAGCCGCGGTTGCTGCTGCTGGCGGACGAATCCTCGCGGTCGTACCGTTCCGGGTACTCTGTCTGAATGCACCTGTTGACCAGCACAGCTTTGGGCGGCTGCTTCTCCTGCACGGGCTCGGTCTGGGTGTCGATGGTCCGTTTTGGCACGGCCTTCTTCACCTCTTTGATGACGTCTCTGTCGAGACCCTTTTGACCGAACACCATGTTGGGGAGGGTCAGCCGCAGCTGGCTGTCCTCGATGGCGTCCCTCTCACGCTGCAGTTCCCGCTTCTTGTCCATCGGCGCGTCGGGGTCCTCCAGCCTGCCGAGGTCGAGGCTGCCGGGGACGAAACAGACCTGTTTGCCGACCGTGCGGGGCAGGTCTTTCAGCTCGACGTTGGCCATGGCCGAAAGCTTCTCCTGCACCTGCTTCTTGAGGAGAAGCAGCTCGATATCCTTGCCCTTGAGCACGAGCTCCGTCAGGCTGCACGTGCTCTTCAGCCCGTCCAGGTTGTTCTGCATCTCGTTCTTCCTGGTGATGTAGGTCATCAGTTCAGTCCCGTAGCTGGCGTGGAGTTCGTCGATGAGCGCTTTCTCCTTGTTGCGTATCTCTGCTATGAACTGTATGGCGGCGTCACGTACTCGCTGCTCTGCTGACTGTGAACAGAGAAATAAATGATGGCATTGGTGTGTTATCGTTTAGTCTCTGCTGACTGTGAACAGAGAAATAAATGATGGCATTGGTGTGGTATCGTTTAGTTACATAACAAGACAAAACAGCAAAGTTGTTTGTTTGTTGTTGTTGTTTTTTTTTTGGGGGGGGGGGTTGTTTTGTTTTTTTAAATTTGATTTGAGTTTCTATAACTTACAAACTTATTTTGTTGGTTAATGTTTTTTTGTTTTTTTTTTAATTTTGTGGTTGTTTTTTCTTTTAGTTTTTTGGACCAAACAAAAAAGAGAAAAAGAAAGATCTAAATATTATTTCTTGTTTAAAAGGCCAGCTTTACAATTACATTGCCACTATATCAGAGATGAAATTAAGTATTTAATATGGTAAATGGGTTTGATGCGCTGATCATTTGTTTAAAAATATTTAGGATGCAACCGAAATTAGATGCAAAATAATATTGATTCTGATATTTGAACTTCTATTTTTTTTTAAAAATATAGTTTAAAAAAAAGAAATATATAAGATTGATGTATGTATATGTCTAGCAGACGACATGAAGACAAGGTCAAGGACGAACCTTTATAACACCTTCACATTTGTTGAGCAGCGCCAGTTGCCTGTCGTAGATATCAATCTTTCCTTTACAGCTGCCCAGCAGGTCCTGGATGTTCTCTTTGTACTTGCTGACCGCGTCATTAAACTGTGTGATCTCGTGGTCCTGTCAGGGCATTCAATGTGAGACGATGGTCACACAAAGACAGGACGATGTGATACATACAACAATTGTCACACAAACACAGGACGATGTGATACATACAACAATTGTCACACAAACACAGGACGATGTGATACATACAACAATTGTCACACAAAGACAGGACGATGTGATACATACAACAATTGTCACACAAAGACAAGACGATGTGACACATACAATTGTCAAAGACAGGACGATGTGACACATACAATTGTCAAAGACAGGACGATGTGACACATACAATTGTCACACAAAGACAGGACGATGTGACACATACAACAATTGTCACACAAATACACCGCAATGTGATACATACAACTATTGTCACACAAAGACAGGACGATGTGACACATACAATTGTCAAAGACAGGACGATGTGACACATACAATTGTCAAAGACAGGACGATGTGACACATACAACAATTGTCACACAAATACACTGCAATGTGATACATACAACTATTGTCACACAAAGACAGGACGATGTGACACATACAATTGTCACACAAAGACAGGACGATGTGACACATACAATTGTCACACAAAGACAGGACGATGTGACACATACAATAGTCACACAAAGACAGGATGATGTGACACATACAATAGTCACACAAAGACAGGACGATGTGACACATACAACAATTGTCCCTCAAAGACATGGCAAGGTGATACATTCAACAATTGTCCCTCAAAGACACGGCAAGGTGATACATACAACAATTGTCCCGTAAAGACACGGTAAGGTGATACATACAACAATTGTCCCTCAAAGACACGGCAAGGTGATGCATACAACAATTGTCCCGTAAAGACACGGTAAGGTGATACATACAACAATTGTCCCTCAAAGACACGGCAAGGTGATACATACAACAATTGTCTCTCAAAGACACGGTAAGGTCATACATACAACAATTGTCCCTCAAACACACGGCAAGGTGATACATACAACAATTGTCCCTCAAAGACACGGCAAGGTGATGCCTGCAACAACTGTAACACAAAGACACAACAATGTCACAAATACAATACTTGTAACACAATTCAAGACAAGGTAACATAATGACAGTATAAAACTATTAAAGTACAATGGTTTGGCTTCTATCAGAAATTATAACATTAATTTCAAATTAGACTCTATTTTAAACCAGTCTGTAGAAACTCTCAAACCAAACAGTATGACTTTATTTAAACTATTCTATAGAAACTCTCAATCCAAACAATATGACTTTATTTAAACTAGTCTATAGAAACTCTCAAACCAAACAGTATGACTTTATTTAAACCAGTCTATAGAAACTCTCAAACCAAAAATTAAGATGCCTTTATTTAAAAGAATTGTGCTCTTCATACATGGTGGTTATTGACAAAGAATTGAAGACGAAAGTAAAAATTAGGATTGAGTCATTTGTAGTTATCCTTGGGGTCATAGATCTATAACTTTTCCACACAATTCTATTCAAACATTGGCGCTACGTGTTATGAACATTAAGACTTGTTAAAGACATCCTTCTTTGAATTATCTTAGGTCAATATCACCATGGGGCATTCTTTACCTGACGTCATATCTAAAGTTTATTAAATGGCATGACTCGTATAACTACTTTGGCCACAGTTTGACGTCTACATTCTTAATGTTTGTATATGGGGGGGGAGGGGCGGGGAGATCTTTTATTTTATGCTGAGGCATTTTGCAAGTGTGTGGAGTTCTTTCCACCAAATAAAAATGTTCAAAGACTAGTTGTTGTGGCAACCAACCTTGTGTTCGTTGAATGTACACAGAACACAGATGCAGGTCTGGCACGGCTCGCAGTAAAACCTGACCACCTCGTCCTGGTGTTCCTTGCACTCGATGTCCTTCTCTATCTCCACGTCAAACAAGCTGTGGTTCTGGGTCACCTGTCCCCGGGGAAACAATGGATACGTTAGGTGACTAAAAATATCTAATTAATAAAATAATACTTAGTTTAGAAGGTAGCCTAAACATGTATATCACACAATCTAAAGCTAGCATAATAACTTCCTAGTACCCAAGTATATTGTTTATTTTAGTATCCCAGCACCATTCCGCACATTATTTCCGTTCGTTTCCTAGCAACCATCCCCACGTGACTTACCTTTGTCTCCTTGTGCATGTCGACACATTGCTTACACAGCAGCTTGTTGCAGTCGATACACTTGCTGGTCGCCTCCCTGTGCTTCCGGTTGACCAGCTTGCAGATGTCGCAGAAAGGAAACTTGCTGGGCTTCTGCCGGGCGACCACCTCGCCCAGGCTGGACACAAGGAAGTTGTCCGGCAACTTTTTCACGCCACCTATCGGAAGCTGGGTCCTCTTGCGACACAACGGGCAGGTGAACTCTCTGTAGTCTGAGTACTGGAAATAGTTGGAAGAAATGAGAATATTGCCAGTTTGACGACTCTCTGTAGTATTACTACTGAATGCAATTGGAAGAAATGAGAATATTGCCAGATAAACTCTCTGTATAAGTTTGAGTACTGCAAATAATTGGGAGAAATGAGAATATTGCCAGATAAACTCTCTGTATAAGTCTGAGTACTGGAAATAGTTGTTAGACATGAGACCATAGCAATGGCAACTTTGTAGTCAGAATACTGAAGAATAATTGAAAAAATGAGTTTATTGCCATGTTAAATAGAAATAACGACAATGTACTGAAACAGAGTTGGAAGAAGAGGGACCATAACAAGGTCAATTTATGTAAGAGTGATGAAAGAGAGTTGAATGCAATAATACCATAGAAAAGTGAATATTGATTGTCAGTTTTATTATTTATCTATCGAGTCATTTACCTATTACATCTTTTATTTATCTACGTCATTTATCTAGTAAATTATTTATCTATTATGATAAATCATTCCAACAATTACTTTATCCAGTGTATCATTCATCTGTAGATACAAGGAGAAGATGCGAGTTACTGTTCTTACATATCTTGTAGGTACAGGGGGGAGATATGAGTTACTGTTCTTACCTTCTTTAGGTACAGGGAGGAGATATGAGTTACTGTTCTTACCTTCTGAGATATGAGTTACTGTTCTTACCTTCTTTAGGTACAGGGAGGAGATATGAGTTACTGTTCTTACCTTCTTTAGGTACAGGTAGGAGATATGAGTTACTGTTCTTACCTTCTTTAGGTACAGGGAGGAGATATGAGTTACTGTTCTTACCTTCTTTAGGTACAGGGGGGAGATATGAGTTACTGTTCTTACCTTCTTCTAGGTACAGGGAGGAGATATGAGTTACTGTTCTTACCTTCTTTAGGTACAGGGAGGAGATACCAGTTGCACTTCTTATCTTCTTTATGTACAGAGAGTAGATACGAGTTACTGTTCTTACCTTCTTTAGGTACAGGGAGGAGATACAAGTTACTGTTCTTACCTTCTTGTAGGTACAGGTAGGAGATATGAGTTACTGTTCTTACCTTCTTCTAGGTACAGGGAGGAGATATGAGTTACTGTTCTTACCTTCTTTAGGTACAGGGAGGAGATACCAGTTGCACTTCTTACCTTCTTTAGGTACAGGGAGGAGATACGAGTTACTGTTCTTACCTTCTTGTAGGAAGAGGTAGGAGATATGAGTTACTGTTCTTACCTTCTTGTAGGTACAGGGAGGAGATACGAGTTACTGTTCTTACCTTCTTGTAGGTACAGGGAGGAGATATGAGTTACTGTTCTTACCTTCTTGTAGGTACAGGGAGGAGATATGAGTTACTGTTCTTACCTTCTTGAAGTTACAGGGAGGAGATGAGTTACTGTTCTTACCTTCTTGTAGGTACAGGTAGGAGATCTGAGTTACTGTTCTTACCTTCTTGTAGGTAAAGGGAGGAGATATGAGTTACTTTTCTTACCTTCTTCTAGGTACAGGGAGGAGATATGAGTTACTGTTCTTACCTTCTAGAAGTTACAGGGAGGAGATGAGTTACTGTTCTTACCTTCTTGTAGGTCAGTGGTTCTTAACGTGGGTTCGATCGAACCCTAAGGGTTCGGTGAGTCAGTCGCCGGGGTTCGGCGGAGGGAGGTCAAGACAGCACCCGACTCAAGGCATCTATATTACTACTAATAATGAAGGGTTCGGTGAATGTGCATATGAAACTGGTGGGGTTCGGTACTTCCAAAAAGGTTAAGAACCACTGTTGTAGGTACAGGTAGGAGATACGAGTTACTGTTCTTACCTTCTTGTAGGTACACTCGTTGAGGACATGATTGTCAATACACTGTTCACAAAATGTGTGCAGACAGTCGAGACATTTGGGCGACTTGAAACCTTGGGAATAAGGAGACAACACGTGATCAATGAACGTAGACAGAGTCAAGGTGGTCATGGTATGTGGACAGAGACAAGGTGGTCATGGCATGTGGGCAGAGACAAGATGGTCATGGAATGTGGGCAGAGACAAGGTGGTCATGGAATGTGGACAGAAACAAGATGGTCATGGAATGTGGGCAGAGACAAGAAGGTCATGGAATGTGGACAGAGACAAGGTGGACATAGAATAGGGACAGAGACAAGGTGGACATGGAATGTGGACAGAGACAAGGTGGTCATGGAATGTGGACAGAGACAAGGTGGTCATGGAATGTGGACAGAGACAAGGTGGACATAGAATAGGGACAGAGACAAGGTGAACATGGAATAGGGAAAGAGACAAGGTGGTCATGGAATGTGGACAGAGACAAGGTGGACATAGAATAGGGACAGAGACAAGGTGGACATGGAATGTGGACAGAGACAAGGTGGTCATGGAATGTGGACAGAGACAAGGTGGTCAAGAAATGTGGACAGAGACAAGGTGGTCATGGAATGTGGACAGAGACAAGGTGGTCAAGGAATGTTGACAAAGACAAGGTGGTCATGGAATGTCAACAGAGACAAGGTGGACATGGAATGTGGACAGAGACTAGGTGGCCATGGAATGTGGACAGAGACAAGGTGGTCATGGAATGTGGACAGAGACAAGGGGGACATAGAATAGGGACAGAGACAAGGTGGACATAGAATGTGGACAGAGACAAGGTTGACATGGAATAGGGACAGAGACAAGGTGGTCATGGAATGTGGACAGAGACAAGGTGGACAT
>MUZC01002055.1:580231-617616 GCA_002072015.1 Radix auricularia | reverse complement strand
TTTTTGGAAAAGGGGGGGGTCAAAGTTTTGTGACGTACTTTTGGAGGGGGGGTCTACGATTTTGTGACGACGCGTGACGTAGGGGGGGGGAGGGGGTAAAAAATCGGCAAAAATCGCGTGACGTCATTTATGGACGGCCCCTTACTAGGGGCTTGGTAGACCTGAAGGGTGACCCGATTCCCTTGCAGGTCAGCGGAGGATTTTCTTAGCGTTAGTCATTCATCATTCTTGTTGTGGATTTGCGTGAGCTCGATCCCAAGCCCCTCAGCTTGTGAGGCGTATTGAATTCGCTATCAACCCGCTATAGATAGACCCTAAGGTATTTAAAAACAAAGCTCAAAAGTCAATTTGACGCCATGTCGATAGAACGATATCACACAGATAGACAATGACGTATATAAAAACAAACGCCGGAAAGTGAGACGTTTTCACCAGCTGGGCTGTGGTTTAAAAATAGATCTGGCGTCATTGGATAAATAAGTCCAGTTTTGTTTGTTAAATAAACATCTGAGAACTTCTAGTCCACAGTGGGATGTTCTCTGATGGATGCGGTCCTTAGCATTATTTGAATATTACATGTTTTAACATTCGTTATTGCTATAAAACTTTTAGAAAATAAAATCCTCTTAAAATAGTTCTGAGCTCTATTAACACATAATTTCAAATTTACTATTTTTTTATTTCTTTTTTTCTCTCTCTTTATTATTATCTTTTTAAATAATTTATTTTAAGTTTTAAAAAAAATCATAAAAACGTTCACTCAAATACACAACAACAAGCCCCCAGAAAAGATAGAATATTTTAACAATCCATCTCTACTGGTACATCTTTTGTAAATGTGACCAAAGAAACATCGCATTCATCAGCCTCACCAGACAAAGTGCGACGGTGGAAATTCAACCTTTGAATCATGTAAACAAAGAGGCAGACACTGTACCCAGGGTACCGGGTTAAATATAGTAACATTGTCATGGCTGCGGCTAGGTGGAGCTATTTATAGATATGGGCGAGGGAGTTCTCATTAACAAATAGAGATAATAGAGATAAGTAAACAGTTGGCGGAACACCAAGATGGCTGCCTGCCACTGGCAGTGGGCGGGTGACGTCACACAGATTGACAAAGTCAAGTCAAGTCAATCCAAGTATTCCAAATCAATTCAACAAAAATGTTATCGAGTCCAAATCAAGTGATAAAAAGTTAAATCGATATCTCCTCAAGTTATAACACTTTAAACACAGACAAGTCATTAAAATCAAGGTAAGTGAAATCACAATAACATAAAAAAAAATTCTAACAAAAGATGGACTCTCCCAGAAACTATATAAGCTATGTAACCTACGTACTACTCTCTTGCTTTGTTGCTCTTCTGTGGCTTTGTATTACACTGCTGTTAAGTTCTTTGCCGTGACGTCTTGTCACCAAGTTTTATAACATATATTTATTCAGCTTAATTAAATAAACAACATTCAGACAAAGTTATGTGTTTAAAAAGACACCAATTCAATAGCTAATGCACATCAGTCATATTAGACAAGATTGGCTGTACAATTATACACCACGTCAGTCATATTAGACAAGATTGGCTCTACAATTTTAAGTCGCATTAGTCATATTAGACAAGATTGGCTATACAATTTTAAGTCACATCAGTCATATTAGACAAGATTGGCTGTACAATTTCAAGTCATATCAGTCATATTAGACAAGATTGGCTGTAAAACTTTAAGTCGCATCAGTCATATTAGACAAGATTGGCTGTACAATTTTAATTCACATCAGTCATATTAGACAAGATTGGCTGTACAATTTTAAGTCACATCAGTCATATTAGACAAGATTGGCTATACAATTTTAAGTCACATCAGTCGTATAAGACAAGATTGGCAGTACAATTTTAATCGAATGAATCATGTGATCGAGTTCCGGATAAATTATCCCACGGCCAATATTCCAAATAACCAACATTCTCAACAAATTCAGAGCAATTGTTTGTGATGCTATTTTCTAGGGTGTTTTAATGCAATCCTTTAAAATTAAGGAGTTCAAAAGAAATTTCTGAAATAGGAAAAGGGTCATATCATCCTGTTGTTGTTCTTTTTTTTTAATGTATAGAGTTTTTTAACGTTAGATAAGCGTGTTGAAACTGTTAAAGACTCAATGCGGCGATTATGTCCCTTGCATTTCTACAGACTTTTAAAACTCGTGGTTTTAAAAATATTCATTGCATAAGAAAAGTAGTTCTAAAATATAGGTTTACTTTAATGAAATCTTAAACTTATATTACACATGTATTGTGCTTCATCATTTTAATTTCTCGTATACGAAGTATAAAAAAAAGTTAACAAAATCGAAATTGACATTTTGACAAATCTCGACGTTTTACGCCTCATGTGTCGGAAATTGTCTCTGTTTTTTGTGATTGACTGTCTAAGCTTCTGTATCAGTGTATGCGTGAACAATATAGCTTGAGAACCGTTTCAATTCTGTGGGCGGGGTTTCATACGTAAGTATTAGATCCTATACGAGGTTTTCTATCACTATCAACCTTTGAGTGATTTCCGGTCACCGGAAGAGGTACTTTACTAGAATTTCGATTTCTTAAAAACCTTCAGAAATAAATAATTTTGTATCACACCAGGGCCGCCGCTAGAAATGTTAGGGCCCCTGAAATCTGGGTACGTGGGGGCCCCTCTAGGCTCCACCTCGTGCCTGAAAGTCTTTTCCCAGTTCCCCATAGGCCAAAAACCTTGAAATCTGTTTATAAAATGACCGAAATTATGTTAAATTTCATACCTATATTTATATTATATTTCACACCTATATTTATGTTATATTTCACACCTATGTTTATATTATATTTCACACATTTGTGTTTTCTCGAAAAAACGAGCGGTATCGTCAGGTTTCGTCATGTTTCGTCACAAACTTCGTAAACACAGACATAGTAGGAAAGATTAATTTCACAAACCTATCTTATCTGTCATATCTTTATCCTGATTCCACTATCAGTGACATCCCAACCCTCAGTAGCGTAGTTATGTGAGGGGGAGGGGGTCCATATTCGAAAGCCCCCCCCCTTGACGGGGGCCCCATAATTAGCGTCCAACATTTTTTTACATTAAATATAACACCACCACCATGTTTGCGAGGCCTCAAAAGAGGTTAAGCCCCCCCCCCCGGCCCCCAAAACCCCTACAAATTCCTAGCTACGCCATCTTAACCCTTACTGTTATATACGAATATACGAGAAATTTTTGGGTCGCTCACTTTAACCTGATGTTAATATCACAAAAAATTGAATGTTATACCTAGTGATGTTAAACAAGAGCTGAAATCGGTTGTTATTTTCAACGGTATATAGGTGACATTTGTTTAACAAGACATACACTGGGTTAAAAAAAAAAAAAGTTGCACTGAACACACAGGATTAATAACAGTTGTACCTAAAGGACAAGATTAACAACAGTAGTACTTAAGGGACAGGATTAAAAACAGCGGTACTTAACTGACATGATTAACAACAGTTGTTCAAAACAGACAGATTTAATAAATGTTGTACAAGACAAACTGAACTGATCTCAAAGTATCGTTAGTTATAACTCGGGACAATCAGCTGGGTGGGGCTGATGTCAGGGTGTCAGGGTCAGTGTTCAAAGGTCACAAGGTTGGAGGGCACTGAAGATAAGGATGTGACACCAAGAGATAGTAAAACTCCCACGGTATCACGTTTTGTGACCTGTGAGGTAGATTTATTATTATTGAGAGGAGGGGTCGTGCTCACCACGGTGTCCGTCTATTTACGGTTACATGCGCTAATAGGGCATATCCGTAAAAAGTCGTAAGATAAAAAGATATGTAAAAAAATATTTTAAAGGAGAGAAAAATGTGTATTGTTATTTTCATTGATTACTCTTGATAGTTTGTTACTATGGCCACAATTAGGAGCAAAGTTGCCAAGATGATGACTTTATTAAGGTAGATTTGAAGAACTCTTTTTTTTTTTAAATTGAAATAATCTTTATTACCTTGAAATTTGGGGACACAATGGAGAAACAATTGTACGATTGTTTAGATAGTTTTTTGTTTTGTTTTTTGTTTTTTGTTTTGATTTTTCCGTAAGCTACATCGCTTAAAAGCGTTTAATATTCGACCTGGAAGATAACGTTAAGAAAACTTGTCACTAAATGAACTTTCTTTTGTTCTTTTACTTTGAAAATATTGAAGCTCAGTTTAAAAGGTAACTTCGGAATTTTGTAATTACCTTAAGTCTGAAACTGAAAGAAACGTTTTGGGAGAAGTTCTCTTGTCAACCAATGTTCCCTTAAAGCTGCATGGTTGCTTGCTGCATCGCAGCAGTTTAGAATTTCCACGCAGCTAATTTTGAGAAGTAAAATAAAAGATAGCTGTTTGTGAGGTGTCAATTTTGTTTTTTTTATAAATGGATGTAGTTCAACTTTGATGAATTTTTTTTCACACGGGCCAACGAACTTTACAGGGAATAGATCTATTGGTGTTGAAAAGTTTGTTGAGAATGTTGAACCCGATGAGGCCTATTTGTGAGGCCTATGTGTGAGGCCTATGTGCATGACTTTAAATTCGAGAGAGGAATCATTGCTAACTAAAATTTCATAAAATTAATGTAGCTATGTTATAAAAATACCTTTTATATGCAACTAGTTTTAATATACAATAATCTTTTAATAAATGACTCTTTATTTTAGAATAAATCACTAGTTTTTAGAAAGTATAAAGAGTAACTATATTCTTAGGATAAAACGTTTGTTTTAAGGATTTCTAGCTTTTAGGATGTAGATCTAGTAGGTTTTTTTTTATTTTAATACAAGAGTAGTTTTTTAGGTTACTAATCTAGTTGTAGGATTTAGGATCTATTTAAAGAAGCCAGCCAATATTTAAGTTTTGTTTTGTTGTTTTGTATTTTTTAATTTTTTTGTTAGCTAAAAACAAAATCAAACTAAAAGTTCCACGTTCCGTCGTGCTGTGATTGTTACACCTCAATTTTTGTGGGGAGGAAATGGAGGTTGATGTTGGGACAGGTGAGAACTGTGTCAGGTATAGAGTTGGTGTTGGTGGGGACCAGGCGAAAAATGATTTTTTGTGGGGGGGGCACTCTCTCTCTCTCTCTCTCTGCCCCCTACCTCCCTCTTTCTCCCCCTTACCTCTCTACTCCTCTCTCTTAATAGAGAAAGTTTGGGAGAGATGGTGGCACGTATGTTGGCAGTTCCAAAATAAAGATGAAAGCCGGTATTTTTTTTTCTCCAAATCTTAGAAAGAAATTTTGCAATTAGCAGGAGTTCTTAGGCCTGAGTTAGGAAAGAACCATCGATATAAGTGCAGTGTATCTCAAATCAAGACATAGGCCTGAGTTAGGAAAGAACCATCGGTATAAGTGCATTGTATCTCAAATCAAGACATAGGCCTGAGTTAGGAAAGAACCATCGATATAAGTGCAGTGTATCTCAAATCAAGACATAGGCTGCGGAAATTACCGATTAATTTCTCGATTAATAGGTAATATTTGTATCTATTAAAATTATTTTCATCGATAAAATAGCTATTAAAATTAAAGAAAATGTTTTTAGTGATTAATGATAGTATGTTTTTTTACGTACAAACTTCTCCTTTTTAAAAAAAATTGAAAATGTTAACTTTAAAATAACCTGTTTTATAAGGACAATGATTTTTTTTTAAAAATAACATTATTTTTAATTATTTAACAATAACAAAATTTAAATTCATTGACATTATATTGAACAACTTATATTTATATATATCTCCTAACAATATTATATTTTTAAAATTAAATTAAATTAAATACTTAAGTTTTGGACATTTAAAAAAAATGCCATAAATGGGCACAAAATGTGAAGGAAAACAGCATAGTGAAAAAAAAAGTGATTATGAGGTCTTAGAAAAAAATCATGACTTTTGAACCACTTGGGATAAAGAGATGATTTTATGTTTTTATTAATCATCAAACAATTTCTATATAGCTGTGTTACTTTTATATTTTAAAATTAATTTGAAATTTTAATCCAAGTGCCTAAACTGAGATACGTTATTTAACTTATTTTTATTGCTAGCTATGTTTTAAAAATAATATATATATATATATATATATATATATATATAGAGAGAGAGAGAGAGAGAGAGAGAGAGAGATGTGAAGAGGGAGTGATAAGGGTAGATAGAGAGGGGGCAGAAAAGTGAGAGATAGGCTCTTTATGATTCCTCACGACTCTAGGTGAAATATTTAATGTCTTTTGAGCCATAATTAACTGAAAACACATCAGTGCTAATATCGGGTTTAGCATCAGAGCTAACATCAAGCCTAAAATCCCCCAGTCCTGGTTCAAGGAAACTAGCATGTCACGTGGCTTGTCTGGTGACGTCAGAACAATACTCTAGAGTCTAGACCCAAGGTGAATTATTTTTTTTAAACGAAAAGAAAAAAAAACTTGATACCACGCCAAATCACGTGACATCATAATACTCGGATCTTTACCAGCTGTTCTAATTTAAACTTTCTAGCCAAACAGACAATTTTTGTCTTAAGTGTTAATATTCCAAGTCCAAGTCAAATTCTCTGTGTATTTCTGTCATCTGTATTGATTTTATCATCATTATGCACGTACTGTAATACTTGAGTTATCCGCATGAAAATATGTGGAGAAATAATTATTTTAATTTAGTTGAAATGATTGATAGCCCTCTAAACAATCAAACACACACACACACACACACACACACACACACACACACACACACACACACACACACACACACACACACACATTCTTGTGATCTCCCACACAGATCTGTCATGTCCACGGCCAAGATTTCCTGAAACTTTCAAAACCAATAACCTGAAATGTGTGTAGGTATTTTCTTGTCTCTGAAACTGAACATTGACGGTCCTGCCCTCATAAGCAAAAAAGTACTTATTTACTTTTTTTATTGGAACATGTCTTAATGATTTAGTATTTCATTAAAATAATATATCATATTACTAAGCGAGAAAGCCGAAAGTGGTCTCCAAGTAGTGTAATTTTTATAGTCTAGGAGACTAGGAGACGTACATGCAATTTGAACTTTGGGGTGTTACAAATCATTTCCACTGTTCTACTCAAAATCTTCTTATTTGTAGATGAGTAATTTTTAAAGCAATTTGCCTTTGGGAACTGCGTTTATAGATTCGAAATTGTAATGTATTGCCAGTCTTTTCGAGCTTTGAACAGCAACTTCTGCTGAACCAATATGTATAGAAGATCCCAGGGATGCGCACGGGCTAAACAATTACCGAAAAAATATACTGAATTTCTTGAAAAATAAATAATAAAACCCGAAAAAAATATCAGTATTTTGAATTTTGTTAATTTCTCGCCAACCATAACATCTATCGGGTTGAAACAAACGCCAATCGGTAGCTTTTAATATTCAGAACAATGTTGGAGAAGGAATTTTTGATATCTGTCATCTTTCATTCGACTCCCTTAATTTCAGCAGCATTTTTTATATAGCAATAGTTTTTTTTAGTTTCCAAATTATTTATTTGAAATGACTTTTAATGTAATCTAAAATGATAGTTAATGGGGTTTTCCCGCTTAGTGAATGCTTATGTTAGACTGTTGCGCGGTACGCATTATGTTGCCACATTCTTGTTGTGACTAGCGTGAGGGGATATGACGTTATATTGTGTTTGGTTTCAGAATTACTGATTTGAATCAACTATTAATGTAATCTAGAATAATTTCCCTTGAATAAAAAAAATCGGAAATTCTCTTTTGGACATTGCGTTTAAATACTCGATTTTTTATTCCTTGCTTGCATATGAGTGCAGAGTAACATTGGTGTGACCATACGCCCGGAGGCAGATTTAGATTCTTATACATACTGCGGGGGGAGAGGGGTCTTCTTATATAGACTGGGGGGGGGGTCTTCTTATGCAGACGATAGAGGGGGGGTCTTGTTATGCAGTCAACTGAGGCAGAGACTCACACAAATCTCAGGTATACCTACCTATAAGATCACATGTGTACGAGGTAGGTGTCTCAGACGCACCTTCAAAATACCTGAACACGTCAGGATGAGTGTCATTAGATGGAAGGTGCGAGCTTGAGGGGAGGGGGGTAGAGTCTCGTGGAAAGGTTGAGTGTGTGTAAGAGAGGGAAGGTGAGTAGCAGGATAGGTCAGTAGGTTAGTTTGTAACAGGGGGAGGTGAGTAGGAGGATAGGTCAGTAGGTTAGTTTGTAATAAGGGGGAGGTGAGTAGGAGGATAGGTCAGTAGGTTAGTTTGGAATAGGGGGATGTGAGTAGGAGGATAGGTCAGTAGGCTAGTTTGTAACAGGGGAAGGTGAGTAGGAGGATAGGTCAGTAGGTTAGTTTGTAATAAGGGGGAGGTGAGTAGGAGGATAGGTCAGTAGGTTAGTTTGTAATAGAGGAGGTGAGAAGTTTTGGGTGTAAAAGAGAGCATAGGTTTGTTATTAACAACGATTACCGTATATCTTTGAATGCTCAACAGATCAAAGACGCATGGGAAATATGTTAGTGCGTATCAGTTGTAATAAGTCTACAAATTCTGAAATAACAGCTGTCGAGTTTTGTGGCAAGTTAACGCTTGGATTTAATTTAATTGTACACATCATAAGGAACAAATGGTAGAAATAGAAGGATCTAGAGAGATAAAGAGACAAAGGGTTAGAAAAGGACAGAAACGGAGAGTCAGAGAGAAAAAAGGAAGTGCAAAGAGAGACTTAGAGAGATAGAGAAGATAGCCTTAGAGAGATAGACAAGAGAGTTTTAGAGAGATAAACAAGAAATTCTTAGTCTTAGAGAAATAGACGAGAGAGCCTTAGAGAGATAGACAATATTATAGAATAAAGCATGTCTTTAAGTTAAAGCCAAGTTTGTACCAGACCATCCTTAAAACATCAACAAAAAGTTTATTATATATCGGGAGATTCCATGATGCAAAGTGAGGGGGGGTTATGTCAAGGCTCCGGTCTAACAAAACCTTCACTGTTACAAATAAAACGCGATTCCGATTACTAACAGCTTTTAAGCACAGAACGCCGGAGTTGGTAAAAAGGTATCGACAGACTTTGCTAATCAAACTAATTCTTTAATCCCGGGCTCCAAATTGATTCCATTTCAGAACCACATACTCCCAAACTACACCCCCCCCCTCTTTTTGGTACAGCAACTTAACTGTTAGACTTGGTCTTTGACCCGACCCGGTGGTCAAACTTGTGTTTGTTGTTTGACTTTATTCTCTCGTCTGGAATCCTGTGAGTACCAGGTTGTGACGCAAGCAGCAGAAGATGAAAGGATCCGTTTGTTAGAATTCCCCATCCCCTCCCTCCCAACCACACGCACACTTTTCTCATAAGACCGCGGTAGGGAGGGGATGATGTTTTTGGTTAAATGTGAACGTAATGGCCCAGCCCAGAACGAGGCTAATCATCGAGTCCGTCCCTTGAATCTTCCGACAAAATAAAAACCGGATGTTGACATTGAAAGTTGCGGCAATCAAATAAAATCTCTAAAATGACTAAAATGTTATGTAATTTTAAAAAAATTTTTTTTTTTACTTTTCACAACAAACATGTGATCTGATTCTTGCAAATAATTTTTTTCCCATTTTTCGTTACTAACTTCTTACTGGTGAAAAAGACACTAAAAATGGCGGGGGGGGGGGGTATGAGTGAGTCAAGTTTATAGACACACAAAATAAGCCGTTTATTCTCTTAAAACTACTAGTACGTATACGTTGTCAGTTTTTGTTTTGGTTTTTACTTCATTATTTTTAAAGATAAAACCTGTTTGGAAATTCAACCTCATCCCAAAGATGGAACTCTGGAAACCCATACATTGTCGTTATATCTATATATCAGAATGTATGTGTATGAATTTGTATTTTTCGGTATGTATCTAATGTATACGTATGTGTCTGTAGTTATCTCTATGTATCAGTAAGGATCTTTAAGTATCTGTTTGTAACCGATTTTATCTGCTCCCTCTTCTTTCCCCTGTCTCTTTGTATTAGGTACCATCCAACTTAGACAGACATTCTGACAGACTAAGCTGCTACCAAAGTAAGACACCGTGCCAGTGAGCTCATCTGATGCGTCACTCACCTGAGACTTAGACAGACATTCTGACAGACTAAACTGCTACTAATGTACGACTCCGTGTCAGTGAGCTCATATGATGCGCCACACACCTGAGACATAGACAGACATTCTGACAGACTAAACTGCTACCAAAGTAAGACACCGTGCCATCTGATGCGCCACTCCCCTGAGACAATCTGGCGTGTAGTCTAGTCAAGTCAGACCTCAATCTATCTGAGTTAGGTTTGAGTTTGTATTTCCTGATTAGATCTGAGCATATAACTAATGCTCGTGGTGTGTAGGGTGGGTGTGTGTGGGGGGGGGGGGTTCTGGTGAATTAATTGTTTGTCAGTCAATCTAAGGGTAGGTGGGGCGTGGTCTGATAATAACAATGTATGTCCGCCATGTCAATATAATGTTTTCGTTTAACTTTAAATTATTTATTTTTCTACTCATTAACATTTGTTCTTTTTACTTTATTCTCCATCAATGTTACTTTTAACTGAACAAACATCTATCTTATTTTATGCACACACATACGCACTAAAACACACACATGCACACAAACACACATACACACACACACACACACATATATATTCTATTCCATTCTTCAATATATTCCTTAAAGGCTTTAATTTTGTTTCATAATAATCATCGTTAGTGTAGTCTGCAAGCAGATTCCGTCTGTGAGCCATGGGCCATCTGTGAGCCATGGGCCATCTGTGAGTAATGGGCCATATGTGAGCCATGGGCCATCTGTGAGTCATGGGCCATCTGTGAGTCATGGGCCATCTGTGAGCCATGGGCCATCTGTGAGCCATGGGCCATCTGTTCCAATTACAATAAAATGTCTTGTTTCGTTTTGTGAATTATGTTTTCAAAGGATTATCCTCGCATTTCCGGTGGATTCTCAAACCAGTTGTTGACAACCCTTAAACTTTAACGCCTTGAGGTCATTGGTTTGTCAATAGGCCTTGTCAAATAATGGCGGAAATCTATTAATAGAAACTCAGAAACATCCGGGGCTTTAAGGTGGACAAATTCAATTTAAGATATGATTCATTGTAAACTATTGTATGTAGGTATATTGAAAAGAAATGATCTCATCAGTTTTTTCGTCAATTCTTTGTTAATTCAATACAGCTTACTGAACTTGAACAAGAATAAAACTGGTTCGCAAGAGTGCAAACTTGAAGTCACTTCATGCAATGTTGTACTTGGTGCCTATGCTAACAAAGTTTAGAACGTATTGATTCTTCTGCTTTTGTGATTCACTAAAATGTTTTCTAAAAATATTAACATTACACAATGAGTAATGACATTTTCCGGTCTGAGAACTGAGAAATAACAAACCCTATACAACCCCTTTGAAGCGCTTTTTATTGCTAAACCTAATAATATATTAATCTCTTATAATTACGTTAACGTAATTTTACTCAGTTTGTCCTGATCTGTGGAAACTATGAAATGAACTATGAGAGGATTACTGCTATGTATATTCATTTCTAGACGAATGAATAAAAATAAGCCAGAGAACTGCCGCTATATGGACTTATCTAAAATTTCTTTAAGTCTTAGATAACTTTGACAACTCGCGATGCTCCATATTCGTAAAGGTGGTTGGACGCCAACCGGAAATAACCATCGCTATCAGATGGAAGTAGAACTAGGGCGGAAGTGACGTTTGAGATTGTGGGGTTGAAGAAGATAGGTTTTTCTGGGCAATAAGTTTTATTTGTGCCACGTGACGTCACTTCCTGTCAGATTCATAAAACAGCTTTCCGGTTTGTCTTTCTAAACAAATCAGAAGAAAAAGTGTTTGACAGTAACGTCAATAACTTAATTTTTAAAATGTTATTAGATACTAGGTACTTGATACTATAGATCAGGGGTTTCCAAAGTTTTCTGCTAGAGGGCCACATTAAATGTAACACAGCAGCTTAGGGGCCGACTACACACAGTTTTGTGGTAAACTATACGTAAAAATAGTATCTTATTTTTTTAGATTAAAAGGTCTCCAGGGGCCGGATGAGAAGACCTTGCGGGCCGTATCTGGCTTGCGGGCCGTAGTTTAGAGACCACTGCTATAGATGAAAAGGCGACCTTGAAATTGTGCTCCTAGAGTTGTTCTCAAACTTATTTAATATGCGTATTATTGAAATAATCGTTCTAGAGTACATCACTACGGTTACAATATTTTTACCAACTGTATTGATTTATTGCTGTGTTTTTTCACTGTAACTTCTGAATTTCCTTCCTGATCTTCTTTTCTGAAATTTTAGTAGCGGACTTATGTCCATCTTTTTTTTTTCTGTTCTTTACTACTAATTATTTTTTCCATAATATTTTATGTATTGGCACTAAGTACTATATAATGTAAAAAATTAATATATAATTTGAATTCTTGTAATTATTTAAATTTGCTGATGAAGTTACTTGCCGAGATGTATACAGATGTATGGGACAATCAATAAAGCTTTACATTAATTTTTCAATCACAAATCGTTACGTATCTAATTTTTATGTGAAAACTTTATCGCAGCCCCTTACTCATAATAAAGTTTAATGTACATATTGTATTGTCTTAATTCCCCTGTTATATCATCTCAATAACTAAATGCTTGAGGTAGTGTCGGAAATAAATTTCAACCGACCAGCACCACACACAAAATGTACTAAAGTTAGAAGTCCCGCACTCCCACCTCAGCACCTCTGTCAGAAGTACGTCTGAGACGGCACAGAGTAACCATTTTAACAGTTTAATTAGGCCGCACTCCCACCTCAGCACCCCTGTCAGAAGTGATATAAACAACAGTAGGCGGTGGCATCACTAGATCTTTGTCTTAGGAGCTGCATTGTTTGGCAGGGAAAGGGCGCTAATCTCTAACCCAAATGATTAGTCGAGAGTTTGAGATTCCAAGGAGATACCAACTACGTAAGATTGGAATGAAAGAGAGAGGCCAGGTGACGTCATTAGAGACAAAAGGAGCTCAGACGAAGTGTGGTATATGGAGGCCAAAAAACAACTATCGTTGTCAAGGGAAAAACAATGTCGCCTCAAAATTTAAATATAATTTGGGAGTACAATTAAATGAGCATATAAAATATAGCTGCTAATCCATTACGTCACGCTCCAAAGGTGGGGCGGGTGTAAAATTTGGGACGGGGGGGGGGTCCGGCCATGTGTGATATCACACTTTTATTTATTTTTTTTTATTATTCTGTGTCTAAATTATTTTTTATGTAAAATTTAAATAGCTTTAATAATAATTTTAAAATAATTTTCAAAACTCTTATGAAACATTTTAATTCATTTTATGTCAAAATAACATGAAATGCGTATCTCCTGAATGTGTTGTTCATAAATCTGAACTGGATACAGCAGGACTGATGTAGAAGGATCAGGAATGGTTTGACAATCATGTTCGCACCAGCCAATGTTTTATTCAAAGTGTGAAGTATCAGGACATAAATGTTGCGACAAAGTACGCAGCACATATTTCAACAATAATTTACCTTCGAAATTCTTTCCTCCTCTAGTCTAATCAATCAACCAAACAACTGATGGACTTGCTTTGGCTCCAGTCAGATTTCAAAATTTTGAATCCGTTACAACCCTACTTTTTAAGTAGCAATACAGTGTAATAGTGTAGTGTCTTTTAAGTGTTAAATATTTTATATAGGTCTTTTTAAAAGATTCGAAAGTGTGACGTACTTTAAGGGGGGGGGGTCCCTAGATTTGTGACAGTTTGGACAGGGGGAGTGGTAAAAAAATAGCGTAACGTACTTTATGGGCGGCCCCTTACATGTTAAATGACCTGACTAACGTTAAATTTTCAAAATTGCAGACTTGTGTCGGGTTCCAACTACCCTCCCAATGAAGACCCAAGTAACTGAACAATTCCGCGTCGTTTCAATATTTCAAAATGTTTTGTCGGTGAATATACAAACGTGATACAAACATAATAACAGTTTTGCAAGTTTATAGATCATAGTGACATTTAACCTAAAGTCTTTCCTCGTAGTCTTAGACCCAGTCAGTTCAATATTATACTTTGGCTAATAATACTGATATGTTGTTAACACCGTATTGTAGGATACATGAATGAGTAGTTGAAATGTGCGGCTATGTCCAAATTAGAAGGTGATGTCCAAATTAGACGGTGATGTCCAAATTAGACGGTGATGTCCAAATTAGATGGGAATTGGAAGTAATTTGAATGTTTGGTGAGGTATAAGAAAATTTTTAATTGTGTAAAATTCATAATAAATAGTTTTTCCACATAAAGTGACTGTGGTTTTAGTGACTGTGATAAAATGAATGTGGATTTAGCGACTTGGATAACCTGAATGTTGATTTAGTGACTTGGATAACCTGAATGTGGATTTAGTGATTGTGGTAAAATGAATGTGGATTTATTGACTGTTATATATTGAATGTGTATTTATTGATTGGGATGAACTCACTGTGCATGGATTGAGTGACTTTGACTATGCGATGTATCGAAGGACGCAATAATCTTCTGTACAGAAGCAGTCTCTCCAATGTGCACAACAAGACATGAGATACCTTATGAGACACTGTCATCTATTTTCTAAAGTTACTATTAAGGAAGTCAGACATTTGTCAGTCCGACATCATTGAGCCTGACGTAACTGTTGATAAACTCCGTACAAAATATAGCGCTCAGCTAACACCTGCGGGTACTGTGTAATCTCTTGGTATTAATGTTCGTTTATCATATCAATTTTGTTCAGATTTAGTATGGATACAATACTTGTTTTGTTTTAATTTGACATGTTACTGTATATTTGAACTTATATTGTATATTTAGCATTCTAGTATGTATAATTGAAATTCTGCTGTATATTTAACATTCTAGTATGTATAATTGAAATTCTGCTGTATATTTGACATTCTTTTGTATCTTATACATTCTACGGCATATTTGACATTCAATTTTTTTACATCTTATTATATATTTGATATTCTACTGTAAATTTCACATTTTATTTTATATTTGAAATTCTTTTAAATCTAGACATTGTGTTATATATTTAACTTTCAACTGTATATTTGAAATTCTTTTAAATCTAGACATTGTGTTATATATTTAACTTTCAACTGTATATTTGACGTTCTGTATTCTGCATTAGGTAGAGACATTAACTCAGCTCAATGAATATTTTCACTCACCTTTTTCTGCCTATCTTCGCAATCAGGTCAGCATCGTCCATAATTGTCAAGTGCGAAAACTGTTTCTTGGTTATTTAAAAAGAAGTAAGTTGTTTCCCTTTATTGTTCTCTTCAAAGACGTAAAGATGTAAAGTATGTCTTCAATAACTTTCGAAATTTAACACACTTTTCATCTGTCAGTAGACTGGATAAATTTCAGTTATGGAATGGGTAAAGTCAACTCACATCCTATAAGACGAAAGCCACAAATAAAATAACAGTTGCAAAGCGAGGAATTAGAGCGATTGTTCCTAATTCACTGACGGCGCGAATGTCTTTGGTTGTTGTTTTTTTTTAAAACATCTTAGAAAGCTAATTCCTATGTGAGGTTTTAGAAAGAGCACGAAACATTAAGACGGTAATAAGTTGATTGAAATACATGAGCTTAATTTAAACGGTGGGTGGCTGCAGGAGCGATGCCTGTGTCCTTCTGAAAAGGGGGAAGGGGGGCAACAAAAGAGACAAGGGTTGCAAACCCGTGACTAAGTGATGCAGATTTTCGGACTAGTGGTTGCTCAAGTACAGCAAATCTTTCAGCGGGTAAATCCGTTGAAAAAATGTCTATAGGATATTTTTAATACAGACGTCACACCACCCACGAAAGAGAACAATGCCCTGAGTCAATAGATGAGTGAAGTCATAAGGTAAGGCATCCACCGACTTGACCCTTTTAAATAAAACGACATGTCTTGCCATATGTTGGGGTTAAAATTACAGGTAAAAGTGCGGGGGGGGGGGTTGAAAACCTTGAGATCTCGTAACTTGATTGCATCCATATCATCTTTCCATTTTACAATATCATTAATGTCCTAACCTGATTACTGTACTTCAAAATGATCATATATCAAATAATTACACTAGTCTTTGCCAACAACTTTGCTGTTTAGTATATAAGGACTCCATGATTAAATTAAAAGATAGAAATATTCCCCACAATGAAAAGAAAATTACAAAGATAAACTAATGAGTTGATATGAAACTAAAACTATAAAATTTAAATTTAAAAAAATTTCTGGCAAAGATTTTTGAACACTTTTTATACGAGGAAATATTCTTGAAGTCCCGCCGAAAATTCATTTCCGGGTTAAGATTTAAATATTTTAATTTCTTACTCTCAACAGCAACTAAGGAGCTTAAAATATCTACGTGATAATATTTAACACTAACGACTGCGCCAAAAATCTATAATTAGAATTACGTAACTGTGTAGGACAGTTGTGATAGGGAAACTCAAATCTGCCGGACACAACCATGATTCACTTCCGGTTCAATGAATTGTAAAAATTAACAGTTATATTGATCCTATTATGTGTCCTACCTTCTTTCATGAGACTGCTTAGAAATTGTTTAGTATATTTTTTAAAAATTATTTAATTGAACCCTTCAATGTGAACTAATTAATCCCATGATAAGTCAAGAACTCACATGCAGCACAGAACACGACGTTGATTGAAAGAACACAGCAGCCTGTCCGTGAGTTAAACACACGCCCGCCTGTAGGTCACCGGCAGGGAAACAAAGAGTTGAAACAGATAGAGAGAGCGAGGGAGAGAGAGAGAGAGGGTTACATACGTCCTCTCCTGGGCCTTCCCCCCAAATTGATGTGAATGAGTGAAGAGCAGCGGTACGTGGATGAGGAGAGGGTGGAGGGGGGGTTTGGGATGGTGGGGGTTGATGAGGGGTCGGGGTCAGAGGTGAACCGGCTGAAGGGTGGAGCAGGTAAGGAAATAAATAACTCGTGCTTTTTGGCGGAAAGGGTTCCAGACGCTGCAGTCAGGCCTGCATTTATCAGAGGTCGCACTTTATCAGTACATGTGGGGACAGCGGTTCCCAAACAACGAAGTGAGGCTCTGGACTAATTAAATAAAAGATTCAAATATTTCGGACAATTCTTAATACATTTTTTTTATTTTCTTTGTGTTAAAACTTTCTTGTTGTTGGTGCGGATCTACAGGGGTGTTATGGTGATTTGGGGAATAACTTTTTGTAACAGACATTTTAATTGTAACCTTGACAGAGTTGGAAAACTATTCATTACGATGTGGCTGTTACTGTTAAAGACAGTAGAAACGAGTGTTTTGACAAGGACTCCGACAAACAGATGGGAAGGTCAAAGTAGATGTCCCCTGGGGACCAACTCCGGCCATAACAATTCTTTAATGCCTTTACGCTGACACACTAACGAACAGTGACGAAATTTCTACAATGGTTTGTTTCGTGCTATTCTAATATAATAATTTTAAAAATTTACATATAAATAATTTATTCTTGGTACGGTCAACATCGAACCCGGTAAATGAAATTTTAAATCGACCAAATTTCTATTTTAAACAAAAATTTGACTTCTAATTTAAGTTTTCTTATATACAGTTTGGCATTAGTCCAGATTCCTAGGGCTTCGCCATTGTGATTTTATAAATGGAGTTTGTTAAAATCTGCGACTGATGTCCCTTGTGTGTAGGCACAATGAGACCTCTATTGCGGGCCCAAATTTGCGTTTAAACGGATTAAAACAAGAATGAACTGACAGTTCTATTTGTGGCGCTATCATCAGTACAGGAGCAGCCAAAGGGAGGGAATGACTCACATTGAGTGCTTGCCGCTGATCTTCCCAGTGAGTGCGGGGCGCGCGACCGTTTACCTACATTTCACCGACGTCATCAGCCCAGAAGTTTTGAACTTTTAATCCTACCACCGCCCCTCCCTACATTTTGTCGTTATTCCGACGGCCGACCTCATTCCATAATCTACATGTGTTTATGTTGCGATCATAATTAAAACTAGGTCCTGTTGAGCGGCTAATTTGATTGAATATTATCTGAAAATGAAATCTTTGTATTTTAAATCTACGCGTGTATCCGGAGCATATCCTTTAAAAATCCGCCACATGACGTCACACAGTTTTCTTTTTATAAAAATATATTTTTTTTATTATGACTGATGTTGTTAGCTTGTTTATTTTTAAATATTTTACGTAATGTGTGAGCTTAAGGGTCAAAATTAACATGGTTATACTCATAAACATCTCGGTGGTTTTATTCGAATTCTTAATTTAATTCTATCATAATTTCCCCCATCACAAATTTTTATTATTCCTCTCCCCGGACACACACAGACTCATCTTACATCTAGCCACGTGAGCGTCCTCACCCAGCCAATCAGATACCTCTATGACGATATTTCAGGTCTTGAATTTGAAGCCCTTGCTTTGAATAAAGAATGGGTTTTTGGGGGTCGATATTTATTGGAGGGCCTTCATTCCGATATTTTTCATTCTGATGACGTATTTCACGTGTGTGTAAATTTATTGCTACATTTAATAAAAATTTTAAAAAAACTCACGCAGTATGGGTATGTGGGTATTTCTCTTATACTCTAAGGGCCTACATTATTTTTTATGAATTATGTATAACCGCCTTTCTTTCTTGAGCTTTTAATTAGTTTTATGTTGTTTGCACGTGGAAGACTCATGTAAGAGTATCCAATGTACAGGATACAAATTTTAAGAAATTCGCACAGACACCATGTTCACAACAGAAACATGTCCGAACGGCCACAGGTACCGTGAAGACCCGAAAAGGCGTAGATAAAAGGAAGTTCTCTGTATTAAAGAACAAACGTTATAACAGTGAATGGTTTTTATTCTTTCAATGATCAGTAATTAATCAGTAATTTCAATTAATCGATCTAAAGATGCTCCATTTGATTTAAAGTTTGAAACAATTGCGTCATTCAAGTGTGTGTCGTAACGGAACTGTCCCGAATTAAACCGGATGTGAAAATTGACGTTCATCTGTCAAAAATCGTTAAAGGAATTTATTTCATATGAAAATATTATATTATGACGTCATTTCGCAATCTCCGTTGATCGACATAAAAATAAATACACGCATACTCTCCACATAACCCACACACACACACACGCACACACACACACACACACACACAAACACACACAAATACTCTCCACATAACCCACACACACACACACACGCCGCAAAAAGAAATGTTTTTTGAGGTCTAGCTACTTAACCCCAATGTTTACCCACTTAAAACTTTTATCAAAGAGTTAATGTTGATTCTATGAGAAGAGGATCTCACGTTAAGCCCATGTAAACATGTTAGTACGCCTGTGATGTAGAATTCGTGTAAAGAATATACATGTGTTACAGTCAGGCATCTATAGCTGGGTGTTTAATGTCCTAGGTATACTTAACACTAGCATCGCCGGGAATCCTGCTGATTTCCTGTCAGGCCTTAGGCAATGTCTATTTTTAAAAATAATATAACACACCTGGATTGTACTTGTAAACAAACGAAGAAGCATAAGGTATTTTAAAGTAAAAGAAAATCTTTTAGATGTATACACCGCTCTATGGCTTATATTAATTGCTGCCCCTGAATTATGTAACTCTCTAAAACAACCGGTAATTTTATTAGCATTGTTATACTCTCCCTTGACTTAAGACTAATGCTGTTGAGAGGCTTTTCATGTACTAACTTAATTAAGTTGCAACGAAGATAGTTTTTTTTTTCCTTAAGCTAGAAACTAATATATTGTAAGTCTCCCGTACTTCGTGTGATTGTGGTAAGTTAGTTATTGTAATTGTAAGTCTCCCGTACTTCGTGTGATTGTGGTAAGTTGGTTATTCTACCTGCTTGAAGCACAACACGATTTATTAAATAATAGTAAGTTATGTGATTTACTTTGAAAATTAAATTAAGTTGACAACGAGAGTTAAAATCTGAGGATATTATTGATTTAGCTGTTTCTTTTTTTCATGTTTACTGTCCATACTGATAGAACAAAGTTTCAGTCTAAGTAATATTCCTCTTTTATATCCATATGTATTCATACTCACAGTACAGGAATCTCAATTAAGGCGTGTTAAAACTGTTGTTTTAATGTTGTTTTTTTATCTAGTAAACAAAATGAGGGGTAGGACTGCAATCAGGCTTATACAAAATTAAATGGAAAAGACGTAAACAAGGTAAGGGTTTATCTAGAAAATTTTTAGTAGAAGATTATCTCTTAAAACTGTTTTTCTTATACAATTATTTCATGCGGTTCCTGGATTACTTATTGTAGTCACTGTCGGGTACAGTGTAATAATGTAATACATTTAAATTTACTAAGATGAAAAGGGCGGTAATAAAAACAAAAACTGTGTGGCATAAACTAAACGTAGGCTATCTCCCTTAATTAACTTCCACCTTAACCAGAAGATCGAGAGGTACTAGATCGAAAGGCGGTTGAAAATAACCAATCATTCGTTTGTAAAACGGGGTATTACATGATTGATATAGTTCAGGAGCTTTAAAATAAATAAAATACGTGCTTACGTACCGAGGGGGAGTTAACACTATTCGGGGTTCTTATAAACTTAAAGAATTTATTTCAAAATTGTTTTGTCTAGTAGATTTGATTAGACTGTAACTTCTCGTATATCTGACGATGTAGAAAGGTATATTTTATTAGACTGTAAATTCACGTTATATATCACGATGTAGAAAGGTATATTTTATTAGACTGTAACTTAACGTATATCTGACGATGTAGTAAGGTTGAGTTTATCCAGAGTGTGACTTGAACAACCAAATAACATTAATAGTTTAGATGGGAAAATACAGTGCGATAATGTAGATAGCGACTAGGATTTTTTTTTTTTACAAATGCGCCTCTATCAATAGATGTCAGTAGATGTGACATAACTAATTTACAACATCTTTACTTGGCGAGTGATTTCTATTTCATATCAGTATCAGCAATTATTTTATTGTATTTTTTATGTTATTTTTTAAATTTTTATTTATTTATTAAGGTGTGTTTGGCTCATTGGGGGAAAGGATCGAACATGTTACATATTCTATGACGTTTGCATGAATTGTAATACCAACTTGATCCATTACACACTGCATGATATAATGTCCTTCTTAAACTTGATAAAATTATAATTTCAAACTGGACATATAATCATATGTATTGTGTTTATATTTGACTATATTAACATCTTTCTTCTAGGGCTGCGTAAATCAACGATTATATATTTCTCGATTAATCGTAAACATTTTTAAGGATTATAATTGTTTAAACTATTTAATCAACCCACCACTTATAAATGCACTGGAAGTCAAAAAATAAATATTTCGTCGGATAAATATAAATGAATTTCCAGACGATTACTCGAACATTTTGGTTTTAGACTATAGACTGACGTGAATGTTCAAAATGTTGATAAGGTTTATTGCATCCATTCGTTTGCCTAACATGCAAAGTTACCTCTAAGTCTAAGCTTCGTTGGCCCGTGTGCAAATTTTTTTTTTTTAATTCGTGTGCAATATTTTACTAAAATCTGATGCACGGTGATTCTAAACTCCTGCGTGGCATCGGTCACATATTTGCGCAACCGCGCTGCTTAAAGGTAACATAGATACCGTGGTTTTAACGCTCCGCTTACATACCACCTGCAAATCAAACATCTGCTACAGTATAAGAAACATCAGCTGAGACAAACTATAGCTATGTAAACTATTGTCCAGTTCGATTGGTTATATTGTCAATGAGACCCGCTCATCACTTGAACCAACAAAATAATAATACACATTTCTATTATGTGTTGTTGGTTAAAAAAAAGACTTATAAAGAAGCTATGTTTCTTTTATTAATATATGTATTGTTATGTCCATGTAAAGCGCTGTGAGCCCGGCTCCTTGCTGGGATACAGCGCTTTATAAATTATCATTTTATTATTATTATTATTATTATTATTTTTCCCAGTGTTATTTCGAATTTCTACAAGTACGTTTAATAAGTGTTACATGACACCATACATTTCAATTTTTGGCGTTAATCAAAATTAACGATTAATTAATCGTTTTTTTTTTCAAAGTGAACGATTAAATTTAAATTAATCGTTAACAGCCCTAATATTTTCTAAGGAAAAAAAGTATATCTATGCAATTTATGACAATGTCGGGAAACCATGGCTCACGAGCTAGATGTGGCTCTATGTATTGATGGCTACATTTGGCTCTGAGGCAACTGCTCGATTATTTTTTAATAAAACGTTTATTCTTTGATCTGCATATAAAAAATATAACATTGTTATCAAAAATAAATTCCCATTCATAGATATTACACTTTTAATGTTGAAATTACAAAAAATGCACACATTTAGATCTACTTGATTTTTTAGTTTTAAGCATAATGTAGAATCTATGGCTCTCACAGAGTTACTTCCTCAGTTTAAAAAAAATGTTTTACCCGACCCCTGAATTAAAGGATCTTATCTTTTCCGACAATACAGTCACACTAAAAATCATCTGATGTATAAACATAATCTGTGAGAACCCTCTTATGGCAGATCATCACCCCCATTATCATCACGATCATCATCATCAATCAGAACCCACAACCCAGTCAACCACTTAACCACAGCCACTATATCGCTGAATACAATATTTACATTACGTCATGCCACACCTGTTAGAGGATAACAAAATAAATAAAAATAACACCGACTCATTGACGTCATCTCAGCTCCTATAGTCCACCCAACAACCCCCATCCCACTCAGAGTCAGACACATCGGTTAGTTCTCAATGTCACCTTTAGCCGACTAAAGGCGTTGGGGTAACCGGTGTTGCTATAAACCAAACATCGACCGGGAATATGCGGTAATTTTAATGACTAATTTTATTTTCTTATAAAGAGGATATCCGGATAAACGACTATTTTAGGATAAGAACGTCTTACAAAGGTGCAGAAATTTGAATGAGTACGGTATCATTTAGTTTGAAACATTATGTTAACTTTAATGAATTAAACGTTTATTTACTAAACATTATAACATTTGTAGGTTTTTATATTTTTCTGAGAGTACAGGGCCTAGAATTACGATTTTGGTGCATTGAAGTATAATTAAAAGTTTGGGGAAATTGTCGAGAGCACAATGCCAAACAATCGTCTGACTTGACCAAGAAAGGTCAAGATGACCGGAAGTCCCACGGCAGGTCCACAGACACATGGCAAACTTGTCATGTTAATAAGCCTTATCGTGGTTGATTAAAAATGGGTTAAAAATGGTATCCTATTATGTGTTCAAATAGTTTCTGAGCAACTGTGATAACTTTTAAGTTTAAGAGTAAGAGTTTAAGAATTTTACAAACAACATTCAGGATTGCATGCGTCTTTCTTTGCTCTTGTTAGTATGTATATGGTTGTAATTTTTTTTAAGGTTAACAGTTATGCTTTTATGAAGATCTTGGCACAGCAAATCTCTAGGAACTAAATATCATACCACACCTTTAATGTACCTTATATACATAAATATTTATTTATTTATTTTATTTTTATTTAATTTATTTTATTTTTATTTATTTTTTTTTATTTTTTTTTNGGGTTCTTCATAGACCATTTCAACGTCTCCACCAGACACTATGTAATATATTCTACAGTTCTCATAGACTATTACAACGTCTACATCAAACACTATGTAATATATCCTACAGTTTTCATAGACTATTACAACGTCTGCATCAAACAATATGTAATATATTCTACAGTTTTCATAGACTATTACAACGTCTGCATCAAACAATATTGTAATATATTCTACAGTTCTCATAGACTATTACAACGTCTGCATCAAACACTATGTAATATATTCTACAGTTTTCATAGACTATTACAGCGTCTGCATCAAACACTATGTAATATATTCTACAGTTTCATGCAAGGTTTCATTATCGAACTTTGGTTTGGGTTTTTCTCTGTGCTGACATTTCGATCGACTTTATTTCTGGGCATCAGTCAGTGAGCAGACAGGTAGCAAGGTTTCCGCCGTGCTGGTACCTGGTGGGGTAGTCACGTGGTCGGGATTAGGATCTTGAGGGTGTGCAGACTTGGGGTACAAAAACTTGGAGCTTAACACGGGGGATCTGCCTTAAAGGTTCCCACGCAATTAACAATGCAGCATTGATAGCGCTCTGAAAACAGTAGACCTTGCACTTTCCTTTTACTTTAGTCTTTATTTGTAAAGTCTTACTTTAAGAGGTAATAAAACGATATAACTTTATAGAATTGGGTTTTTTTTTAAACATAGACTTTACACAAATACAATTTTCAAAATGCATTTACATTATAGCGTTTGCTACTTCTCAATCCCGAAATGGACTTAGAACATTATGTGCTAATTATATTTTTTAGACAAGGTGTCTGTAAAACTAAAGAGTTGTAGTCACTTTTTTGTCTTGGTCAATGTCATTTACGACTCAACACGGAATTAACTCAGATCTCAAAAGAAATGTCATCACTGGTACTTGATGCTCTAGGAATAGATTTTACGACATGATGTGAGCTTATTATTTTAAATAGGATTTTTTTAATGCGTATTTTAAAGCACTTAATATAAAATTTGAAGCTTATGAATGTTTTCAAATTGAATGAATTGATAATATCTATTTATTATTAATTTTAAATCCCGTATATTAACTTCACGGTCTTGTCTGTAGTAGTACCGCGGGGAAAAAACAACAAAATTACAATGTCACCCACTTCCCCTTATGCTATCGAGATGAAATTTTGCGCATAGACTTTTGTCACCTAAAAATGCATTGTATCAAAAATTTCAAATGAATCAAATTTACCGTAATTAAATAAATGAATTTTTTTAGTTATCTCTGCGTAGCATGTCAATTTTTGTGTAAGGCTGTTGCGCGGTGCGTATTATATTCAACAACCTTTTTAATATTTTCCTTTTGCGCGGTGCAGTGCTTATTATATTGAACATATTTTTAAAAATATATTCCGGATCTGTCGTCGCCGGAGCGGCCTAAGGGAATTGGAGACCATATATGAAGTGAATTTTGTGGCCCTAGATGTAACAGAAAAAATAAATATCGAAAGATTCATGTGCGAGGCCCCCACTAATGATGAGATTAATCGGAGGCCCTAGGCGGCTGCCTAGTTTGCCCTGGTTGCCGTGCATATTATATTGAACATAGGCCTACTCAATTCTTTTATTTATGTCTAATAATACTCATGTACAAGGGATTTATAGCCAAAAACGTTGTTTTTATGGGTTGTTTAATCATGATTATGTGAAGTTCCGTGAGCCCAGATGCCTGCTGGGGTACTGTGCTATGTAGATTACCAATTTATTATTTTTATTATTTTATAAAATAAAATTTTGTCTCGTTAAAGCCACAGTGCGTCCATGGCGACCAAGAAAGCCCGGACTTAACAACACGACGCATTGCCTAATTGGATAACAAGGATCAAACATCTGCTGTGGTGATACTGAAATAAAACAGAAAGACAATTGGCACAAACTGCAGAGAACGGGGTGAGGTGACCGCTGGAAAATGCTTTGATCTTTCTACTAGAGCATTGGAAGCATGCACCTTCACACACACACACACACACACACACACACACACACACACACACACACACGCACACACACACACACAAACTCGTAGACACTGACATACGGAACAAGTATAACACACGTTATAAAAACACATATATGTTTAAGTTCATTTTTTTTTTAAAGGGAAAAGGGGGAAGGGGTGCATTTACTGATCAATTTGATACAATCTTGTTTTGTATTTAACTTTCCTCCTAACTTACTAAACTGTTAAAGATGCTCCTTAACACGTCACCGTTTAGTTTATATAAAGTCTTGCATTTTTATTCAAGCTTTAAATGTTGATAGAATTATTAGAATATAGGATTTCCTGGTTTCCACGTCCAAATACCGGACGGGAAGAACATGTATGCTTATGCGTTTATCCGGCATACCGAATAAGAAAAGTTTTTTCTTCCCTATATGTCTACCCGAGTGTTGCATTAGATTATCTTTGTGTTGTATTCGATTATCTTTATGTTGTACTAGATTATCTTTGTGTTGTATAAGATTATCTTTGTGTTGTATTATATTATCTTTGTGTTGTATTAGATCATTTTTGTGTTGTATTAGTATTAGATTATATTTATTGTGTTGTATTAGATTATCTTTGTGTTGTATTAGATTATCTTTGTGTTGTATTAGATTATCTTTGTGTTGTATTAGATTATTTTTGTGTTGTATTAGATTATTTTTGTGTTGTATTAGATTATCTTTGTGTTGTGTGTCCAAATCAGAATTAATTGAATTACGTCCTAGCAGACGAGTAGTATGTAAAAAAGACGGCGATTCGACCTTAAGCTTACAGCCATGGGCGTGTAACCATTCTCTCGGCTTAGAGGTGAATAACATGCTATAGGGGCGGGGAAAGTAAACACATGTGGGGGGAGGGAGGCAAATGTCGCAATTGTTGACAAAACTCTTCTTGACAATGCCTCAACAATGACAAATGGTTATTCTTTTATATAAATTAAAAACAGAATGTAATTTCATTTAAAACTGTTTACAAATTCTTTTCATTTATATGCATTGTAGTAGATTTTTAAATATTTTCTTTATTTTTGGGTGGGGGTGAAAAGCAGTGGCGAATTTAGCTATAGGGCAGGGGGGGCGGGTCGCCCCCCCCCGCGCTCGTGTAGGGTCTAAAATGGCGCCCCCCTTAGACGCCCTTAATGAACTCTAAAAAGGCGTAACTAGAGCAGAAAAAAATTTGTTAAACACGACACTTTTAATCAATCACATACCTACAATATGACAATATTGGCTTGCTAAATATCGTATTTCAAAAGTGTAATATCGGGTTTGGTCAGTCAGGAGCGTCGGTAAGTGGAAAAAAAATAGAGAAGCATTGAAACGAATGATAGGCGTGATGTTGTTTTAGCAAAACAGAGGACACAGAGAACAATCTTGCTTTATTGGTGGTAGTTGTAGAAATACTGGACATTTTCGTTAACTGTTAGGTTTATTAGCCAACTATGATTCCACTTTGGACAGTCATCTAAAGTTTCAAAAGAAAAATGAAATTTATTTAAGTAATGATGTGGAAATTGATTTAATACAATGACTTGCACTTGAATTATCAGAAGAAATTGATAATAAAGTTAAGTCTTCACATTTCTTTTCTTTAATTATTGATTCAACCATTAATATATCTAAAATTGATCAGATGTCACTTTACGTTCAGTTTAAAAATTAAGAAATGTTGATGAAAGATTTATAGGCTTGTATACTGTGGTAAACAGAAATGCTGCAAATCTGCATTTGCTTAGAAGATTCTAAAGGAACTACACATTAAAAAAGCGAAACATTGACATCACAATCTGTGGAGGAAAGGCATACGATGGCGCATCTGTGATGTCTGGAATTAAGAGTGGCCTTAAAACTTTCACCCAATGTTGTCCCCATGTTTTGAATTTGGTCACTATCGAAGCAATGTCAGTAAACAGTAATGTACATTTGTTTTTTGGCTCAGCTGAAAGGTTGTATGCATTCTGTACGTCTTGTTTACCACGTCTACATACTCTTAAAAAACATCATAAATCTCAATATGAATCAACAGTAAAAGCGCAGAAATGACTTTCTGAATTAAGATGGGCAAGCCGTAAGCATGCTGTTGATGCAGTTGTTGGATCATTCTCTGCTATTCTAGCCACTCTAGAAGATATAAATTGAGGGGAATCAACATAACATAGAGGAAGTGTCAGAGCAGAAGCTGTGGGACTATCTGTTTTAATAACAAATATTCTTTTGTTCTTTCTGATGCTATTTGTACAAAAGTTGGTTGATATTTTCGTGTTATCAAACCACTTATAGCGCAAGAGTATTGACATTGCAATTGCAAAACGATTGATCGATGTTGAAAGAAATAAGTTTGTTGAAAAGAGAAGTGATCAAGCTTTTTAAAATTCTGAAAGCAGATATCTAATAATCTATTAACGAAAATTGCTCCAAACTAGATGTTAAAAACAAAATTTAAAGAAACTCAAATTTGCAAAAAAATAAAAGTATGGCAGGTAAACTTAGTAGAGATAAAAGGGCTGATGATCCAACTTCTAGTTTTAAATCTGAAACGTACTTCACTATATTGTATACACTACTAAAATAAATAGATGACCGATTTAATTACTTTAGGGGCATAATTATTTATTTCTATTGTATTGGTCCATCAAAAATGTTGGAAGAAAATAAAGATTCTCTTCGAAGATGATGCAAAATTTACAAACACATTAACCTAGAAGAAGCAATCGTTGAATATAATACCTTCAAAGTTGTATATGCATCACAACGTCCATCTTAACGTCCATCACAACGTCCATCACTATCTACAACTAGTGAGCTACAACTTAAAGACTCTCAACCATTGTTGTTTGAAAAATAAATGTCATAAGGTCTCCCTAATTTGTCAATACTCTATACAAATTTACTTGAATCTTCCTGATAGAAATGATTGAAAATCATAAAAATTATTTGCGCTCAAAAATGAAAAATGAGCGTCTGTCTGGATTGGCAATAATGTCAAATGAACATGAGAACTTTGAATCAACGATAAATCGGTTCGCTTCAAGTAGAAAGGAATTCAAATAAGGCCCAGGGCTCTATACAATTCGCATAAACTAAGTTTCTTTCCTAGATCAAAAAAATATACTATTGAAATAAATATACGTCACTATTTTGAAAACATATCTGTTTATATTTACTAAATTAGTAGGCTACTAATTATTATTTCTAGGGCTGCAGAAATTTATGATAAGTTTCTAGAGTAATCATTAAAAATGTTTAATGATTAAATTATTTTTAACGATTAATTGATCCATCACTTACAAATAATTGGAAGGAAAAAAAAAATTTTAATTATTTTTTTTAATACTGCCTGTTAAAAAATGAATTTCCTGAAGATTGCAAGTACATTTTGATTTTAAACTATTGATTGACGGGAAAGTTCAAAATTTTGATAAAGTTTGTCTACCAATCAAACCAAATGAAAAGCGTATTAAGCTAATGGTAGTAATGGAGTTTGACTTAGAGACAGAAATGACGACAGCTCTTCTGGTGAATTACTGCGTTACAAAGTGGAGATGAACGTTTTTGAATCCATTAATCCTGTACAATGGTGGAAAGTTAATGAACACCAATATCTGATAATGGCATTCCTTGCTAAGACCGTTTTGAGCATACCAGTTACATCAGTTCCATGTCAATGATTGTTCAGTTCTGCTGGTTATATTGTCAATTAGACCCGCTCATCACTTGAACCAATTAATGTCAACACACTTTTGCGTAGTTGGTGAAAAGTTGATATATAAAGGAGACATTCCAGTTTTATTTAGATTTTCATCAAGAACGTTAAATAAGTGTTACTTATGACATCATAAATTAAAATTTTTGGCTTTAATGGAAATTAACGATTAATTAATCGTTAATTTTTCAAAAGTTAACAATTAAATTTAAATTAATCGTTAACAGCCCTAGTATTTACCCAATGAAAATTTTAGCGCCCCCTGAAATGCTCCTGGCCCCCCCTCGCAGACAAAGCTAAATCCGCCACTGGTGAAAAGAGCAGTGCTGGTGGAAGCGCCTCCCTGGCAGGAGTAAAAAAATTCCCGAATTGGACTAAAAATTCCCACATGCATTAAAACCTTGGGGAAAACCCTAAAAAGTAGCAACTTCAATTAAATGCTTTCGCATTCATTTTACTGACTTTGGACTTCCAAATTAAAAAATAATTAATAAATATTATGCATTTCTAAGGCAAATTTTAATAGAGCACTTTCAATTTTTATTTAATCAACACGTTTTTATTTAACAACTTGGCTACAAAGCCAAAATATAGATTATACTTTTAAATTTTAACATTATGAAGTTTTAAAAAAGTTATATGGATACTCTTGTAATTTAAATTTATCTGTTATTGATAAAAATAAAAAAAAATTTTAATGAATGCTTTGAAATTTATTAATAATAAATCAATCATACATGGTTATATAGATCGTTATATATTAACATAGTATTAATGATTTGGTCTTTTATATGTAACAAACACTTTATGATGATTCGGGCTCAGACTAAATATTTATATTATTTAATAGTAATACATTTACACAATCTGACTGTAAACTGTCTACAGTCTACTGTCAGTGACAATGTTGGGAAAAACCTAGCCAAAACGTCAGGAAAAAAACTAGATCCGAAATAAAAAAACATATACATGCTAAAAATAAACAAATATGACGTCAAAGAGCCTCCCACCAAAACAAAACAAGTAGCCTATTTCTTGTTTGAAAATGAACATGTTTCAAATTATTTTATTTTATTTTCATTCAAAAATGTATTTAATTTTTTTTAAATTGTCAATCTAAAAAATTCCCATATTTTAGGCAAAATGCTTTAAAATTCCCTAATTCCCATTTTTTAAAATTTGGCTAAAAAATTCCCTCGATTCGGGAAATTTCCCTCGACTTCGCAACACTGAAGCGCCTGGAGAAAGTCGGCAAATTTCTTCTCTCACATAACGAACAAGTTCTCCCCGTGAAGAAGATCAGTTGAAAAGAATTTTTGGAGACCATTTAAAAATATATATATATTAGAACATGAGTGTATATCACTTAGGCCGCTATTTAATTCTAATCCAAACATGATTTTAATGCTATACACTATATATGTTGTGGGGGAGAGCGGTATCAGTGACCCCATATGCCGCTCCCTCACGCTGCCCTAACACCAAACGTTAACACAGTTAAGTCAATGATATTGTGTCTCAGGTAGTTACTCAGGTAGTGTCTCGGGTAGTGTCTCAGGTGAGAGCTGGTCTGAAGGTTGATGCGCTCAAGTTCTCGGATGTTGGATCTAATCCAAACTTGAGAGTTGCCCCCCTTTATTCAATATGTTGTATGCTTGCATTAAACTAAATGGTGGGGTGGGGGGGACTGTTTGGGTGATCGTGACATATGACCTACTTAAGACAAGATGGCCAATATATAAATTCATGCAATTAATTATTGTTTTAAAACTTGACAGTTCCCCGATATCCCTTGACACTTCAAGGTCACCCCCTGACACGTGAATGCGTCATTTCTGACACTTTACTATGGAGGGATAATAATCTACGGTGATATTTTTGTTATGGTGCCACAGGGATCATGAAGTATTTGGACGGGGCATGGTGCCATGATGGTTAATATGTTATTGGACATGGCACGGTGCCCTAAATGCTAGAAAGTTATTGGACAGAGTACGGTCCTCTAATTGTTACAAAGTTACTGAACATTGCATGGTGCCCTAATTGTTAAAAAAAAATATTGGACAGATTCTTGAGCCCTAATTGTTATAAACTTATTCGACAGGGCAATGTTCCCTAATTATTATGGAGTTACTGAACATTGTATGATGCCCTGATGGTTATAAAGTTATTGGACAGGGTTTGGTGCCCTAATTGTTATGACGTTACTGGACATTGTATGTTGCCCTAAAGGTTATGTAGTCGTTAGACAGGGTCTGGTGCCTCAGAGATCCCAGAGCTCAGTCTACGGTATTGGGTATTACGCGAATAATCTCGTTTACACCGGGTAGGTCAATTCTGTGACGCTTTGACATTTTTTGTGTGCATGTGTGTATCATACAATGTGTTTGTGTTTTAGTAGTTGTATTTCATCGTAACGCTTTCCTTTAAACAGATATGTAATAACGCTAAGCATTTGGGCATCTTTAAAATTGGGGCCGTCCATAAAGTACGTCACGCTCCAGAGTGGGGAAGGGTGTGTAAGAAAATGTGACAGTTTGTGACAGGGGGGAGGGGGTGTCCGGCCATGTGTGACGTCACGGTGTTTTATGTTAAATTTTAATTATTTTGTTAATAAAAAATATATTTCTGAAAGAAAAAGTGACGTACTTTGGGGGGGGGGGGTCCGAGATTTGTGACAGGGGGGAGTGGGGTAAAAATTGTCAAAAATAGCGTGACGTACTTAATGGACGGCCCATAATAAAGTTTTCATGCTATGAGATACTGAATATAAAAATGGAGTCTTTTACAACTAAGTTTTCATTAACACTTTAGCAAGGCATACAGCTCACTGCATTTGATACAACTTCCGCCCCCTAAACTTTATTTTTTTTAAAAAAGCAGCGGTTTGTCTTTTAGGATAGGTCCTTACCTCGCACGACTTTCTCTCTCGGCGCTCTCCTCTGCGGCGTTTGCCTCATCTCCATAGCAACGTCGCCTCCATGATGACGTCTGGGGCGCTGCTTCCGGTTGGACGGGTTCTTCGTCCTCTCCACCCCGTCTTGCGCTCCTCTGTCCCCAAGTGTATACCATGTTTTCTACCGAGAAAATTGAACTTTTCAAAACCCTTATAAATAATATATATTGGGGGGGGGGGGTAGGTAAGGCGATCAGCCAAGGGTTTATCTATTTCCTTTACATGTCATGGGATTTTGTTTTAGGTGAATAAATTTGAGAGACTGATTTCAAGCAATATGAATATGGTGAAAGTAATAGGGGGAAATGTATGCTTATGATTGAAAAAGAAGAGCACTGCGTATCGCTAGATGCCTTCTCTGGAAGAATAAATGATAGCAGATAATTTAAGATAAGTTTTGTGAGAAGAAAGCTCAATGCTCAGTGTTTAGAACTGAAAAAGAAAGAGGTAATTGGAGGTACAAAAGCTTTCCTCTCCCCCCCCCCCCCCCCCCAAATCCCTTGATAAGTAAATCATTATTTTTATGGGCTGTGAAAACTATAATAAAGGTGATTTAATAAATAAAAGAATAACGTTTTTTACACTAATGACGGGTAACGTATGGGTTACGAATTTCCCATACAATTCTTTTAAGTGAACACCAAATAATGGCGGTTGAGAATTTAATTTTCACGTGAATGGCTTTTGGTTACTTGATCGTTTTTACTGGCATGTCCACATCAAAGGTGCTAATAATATTTTTACATAAGGAATTACAGCGGGGACATGAGTTTAACACGCCGAATGCCCCTAAGTACCAGTACACGACTCTCTAACTCTGAGCTTACATGGGAACTTGTGAAGGTTTGACTACAGTAAACAGTTATTAATCTGATTACTCTCTAACTCTGAGCTTACTTGGGAACTTGTGAAGGTTTGACTACAATAAACAGTTATTAATCTGGCCTACACTTCAGTGATGCATTCAATCAACCATTTAATGAATTTATTTATTTTTTTAAAACACAAAAAAAAAAAAATCAACTGAAAAACCGAATGAATTTTGGTCAACGTTGGTTAGTATTGCCAATCTGAGATGTTTTTACGTGTGTTTAACTGCTCTGTATCCCCTTTGAGTGAGTATTTTAAGTTTGATAAAGCACCGTTGGTCACGCCCTGCATGCGTGTTTCTCTAATGAGAATATCTCACGTGGAAACTTCATAGGGTGGATGTTTTGTCAACAAACAAGTATCAGTGAAATCTCTTACCATCTACCTGTAGCTGACTCATTCATCCTCCAGTGGTTCAAACACAACACGTGAATGGAGCACACAAAAAACTTACCTTGTCGCATAAATCTTCGATTAACCAAACTAACAGATCGGTCGCCCGGAATTATCCTCGAACACAAATCGTTTAACGAATGTCTAACGAATTTCCTGACAAGAAGCTGTGACCCAAGTGCGAAGAAGCAGCCCGCCGCCCCCACCTGCCCCCAATCCGTATAGACCAGGTGGTGGTTCTTGTCTGGTTCGATTTGTGGCACGACGTCATTGAGGTATCGAGTTCAAGTCTGATATAGAGCACAATTGCTGATAGAGATACGAGAGGTTAACGATAAAGATAAGAGGGATTGCTGATAGAGATAAAAGAGGTTGCTGATAGAGATAAGTGGATTTCTGATAGAGATAAGGGGAAAGCCGATAGAGATAAGATGGATTGCCGATAGAGATAAGAGGGATTGCCGATAGAGATAAGAGGGATTGCTGATAGAGATAAGGGGATAGCCGATAGAGATAAGAGGGATTGCTGATAGAGATAAGAGAGATTGCTGATAGTGATAAGAGAGATTGCTGATAGAGATAAGAGGGATTGCCGAAAGAGATACGAGGGATTGCTGATAGAGAAGGGGATAGCCGATGGATATAAGAGGGATTGCTGATAGAGATAAGAGGGATTGCTGATAGAGATAAGGGGATAGCCGATAGAGATAAGAGGGATTGCTGATAGAGATAAGAGGGATTGCTGATAGTGATAAGAGGGATTGCTGATAGTGATAAGAGGTATTGCTGATAGTGATAAGAGAGATTGCTGATAGTGATAAGAGGGATTGCTGATAGAGATAAGAGGGATTGCTGATAGTAATAAGAGGGATTGCTGATAGAGATAAGAGGGATTGCTGATAGTGATAAGAGAGATTGCTGATAGAGATAAGAGAGATTGCTGATAGTGATAAGAGAGATTGCTGATAGAGATAAGAGGGATTGCTGATAGAGATAAGAGGGATTGCTGATATAGATAAGAGAGATTGCTGATAGAGATAAGAGAGATTGTCGATAGAGATAAGAGGGATTGCTGATAGAGATAAGAGGGATTGCTGATAGAGACATGAGAGATTACTGATAGAGATAAGAGAGATTGCTGATAGAGATAAGAGGGATTGCCGAAAGAGATAAGAGGGATTGTTGATAGAGATAAGAGAGATTGCCGATAGTGATAAGAGGGATTGCTTATAGAGATAAAAGGGATTGCTGATAGAGATAAGAGGGATTGCTGATAGAGATAAGAGAGATTGCTGATAGAGATAATAGAGATTGCTGATAGAGATAAGAGGGGTTGCTGATAGAGATAAGAGAGATTGCTGATAGAGATAAGAGGGATTGCTGATAGAGATAAGAGGGATTGCTGATATAGATAAGAGAGATTGCTGATAGAGACAAGAGAGATTGCTGATAGTGATAAGAGGGATTGCTGATAGTGATAAGACAGATTGCTGATAGAGATAAGAGGGATTGCTGATAGATATAAGAGAGATTGCTGATAGTGATAAGAGGGATTGCGGATAGTGATAAGAGGGATTGCGGATAGAGATAAGAGGGATTGCTGATTGAGATAAGAGGGATGGCTGATATAGATAATGGGGATTGCGGATAGAGATAAGAGGGATTGCTGATAGAGATAAGGGGATAACCGATAGAGATAAGAGGGATTGCTCATAGAGATAAGAGGGATTGCTGATATAGATAATGGGGATTGCTGATAGAGATAAGGGGATAGCCGATAGAAGTAAGAGGCATTGCTGATAGAGACAAGAGAGATTGCTGATAGAGATAATAGAGATTGCTGATAGAGATAAGAGGGATTGCTGATAGAGATAAGAGGGATTGCTGATATAGATAAGAGAGATTGCTGATAGAGATAAGAGAGATTACTGATAGAGATCAGAGGGATTGCCGAAAGAGATAAGAGGGATTGCTGATAGAGAAGGGGATAGCCGATGGATATAAGAGGGATTGCTGATAGAGATAAGAGGGATTGCTGATAGAGATAAGGGGATTGCCGATAGATATAAGAGGGATTGTTGATAGTGATAAGAGGGATGGCTGATATAGATAATGGGAATTGCGGATAGAGATAAGAGGGATTGCTGATAGAGATAAGGGGATAACCGATAGAGATAAGAGGGATTGCTGATAGAGATAAGAGGGATTGATAGAGATAAGAGGAATTGTCGATAGAGATAAGAGGGATTGCTGATAGAGATAAGAGGGATTGCTGATAGAGACAAGAGAGACTGCTGATAGAGATAAGAGTGATTGCTGATAGAGACATGAGAGATTGCTGATAGAGACAAGAGAGATACCTGATAGAGATAAGAGGGATTGTCGATAGAGATAAGAGGGATTGTTGATAGAGATAAGAGGGATTGTCGATAGAGATAAAAGGGATTGCTGATAGAGATAAGAGAGATTGCTGATAGAGATAAGAGAGATTGCTGATAGAGATAAGAGAGATTGCTGATAGAGATAAGAGGGATTGTGGATAGAGAAGGGGATAGCCGATTGAGATAAGAGGGATTGCTGATAGAGATAAGAGGGATTGCTGATAGAGATAAGAGGGATTGCTGATAGAGATAAGATATTGCTGATAGAGATAAGAGGGATTGCTGATAGAGATAATATATTGCTGATAGTGATAGAGATAAGAGGGATTGCTGATAGAGATAAGATATTGCTGATAGTGACTGAGATAAGAGGGATTGCTGATAGTGATAGAGATAAGAGCGATTGCTGATAGAGATAAGAGGGATTGCTTATAGAGATAAAAGGGATTGCTGATAGAGATAAGAGGGATTGCTGATGGAGATAAGAGGGATTGCTTATAGAGATAAAAGGGATTGCTGATAGAGATAAGAGGGATTGATGATATAGATAAGATATTGCTGATAGAGATAAGAGGGATTGCTGATAGAGATAAGAGAGATTGCTGATAGAGATAAGAGGGATTGCTGATAGAGATAAGAGAGATTGCTGATAGAGATAAGAGGAATTGTCGATAGAGATAAGAGGGATTGCGGATAGTGATAAGAGGGATTGCGGATAGAGATAAGAGGGATGCTGATAGAGATAAGAGGGATGGCTGATATAGATAATGGGGATTGTGGATAGAGATAAGAGGGATTGCTGATAGAGATAAGGGGATAACCGATAGAGATAAGAGGGATTGCTGATAGAGATAAGAGGGATTGCTGATATAGATAATGGAGATTGCTGATAGAGATAAGAGGGATTGCTGATAGAGATAAGAGAGATTGCTGATAGAGATAAGAGAGATTGCTGATAGAGATAAGAGGAATTGTCGATAGAGATAAGAGGGATTGTCGATAGAGATAAGAGGGATTGCTGATAGAGACAAGAGAGATTGCTGATAGAGATAAGAGAGATTGCTGATAGAGATAAGAGAGATTGCTGATAGAGATAAGAGGAATTGTCGATAGAGATAAGAGGGATTGCTGATAGAGGCAAGAGAGATTGCTGATAGAGATAAGAGAGATTGCTGATAGAGATAAGAGGGATTGTCGATAAAGATAAGAGGGATTGTCGATAGAGATAAGAGGGATTGCTGATAGAGATAAGAGGGATTGCTGATAGAGG
>MUZC01002055.1:540433-570894 GCA_002072015.1 Radix auricularia | reverse complement strand
ATGAGATTATTACAAGTGACATCAACAATCGTTGTTCACAGGTCATGAGATGTTAGTTTCATGAGATTATTACAAGTGACATCAACAATCGTTGTTCACAGGTCATGAGATGTTAGTTTCATGAGATTATTACAAGTGACATCAACAATCGTTGTTCACAGGTCATGAGATGTTAGTTTCATGAGATTATTACAAGTGACATCAACAATCGTTGTTCACAGGTCATGAGATGTTAGTTTCATGAGATTATTACAAGTGACATCAACAATCGTTGTTCACAGGTCATGGGATGTTAGTTTCATGAGATTATTACAAGTGACATCAACAATCGTTGCTCACAGGTCATGAGATGTTAGTTTCATGAGATTATTACAAGTGACATCAACAATCGTTCACAGGTCATGAGATGTTAGTTACATGAGATTATTACAAGTGACATCAACAATCGTTGTTCACAGGTCATGAGATGTTAGTTTCATGATATTACTACAAGTGACATCAACAATCGTTGTTCACAGGTCATGAGATGTTAGTTTCATGAGATTACTACAAGTGACATCAACAATCGTTGTTTACAGGTCATGAGATGTTAGTTTCATGGGATTACTACAAGTGACATCAACAATCATTGTTCACAGGTCATGAGATGTTAGTTTCATGAGATAATTACAAGTGACATCAACAATCGTTGTTCACAGGTCATGAGATATAGTTTCACGAGATTATTACAAATGACATAACAAACATTCACAGTTCATGAGATGTTAGTTTCATGAGATTACTACAAGTGACATCAATAATCGTTGTTCACAGGTCATGAGATGTTAGTTTCATGAGATTAGATTACTACAAGTGACATCAATAATCGTTGTTCACAGGTCATGAGATGTTAGTTTCATGAGATTATTACAAATGACATAACAAACATTCACAGGTCATGAGATGTTAGTTTCATGAGATTACTACAAGTGACATCAATAATCGTTGTTCACAGGTCATGAGATGTTAGTTTCATGAGTTTACTACAAGTGACATCAATAATCCTTGTTCACAGGTCATGAGATGTTAGTTTCATGAGATTACTACAAGTGACATCAATAATCGTTGTTCACAGGTCATGAGATGTTAGTTTCATGAGATTATTACAAGTGACATAACAAACGTTGTTCACAGAAGTTGAAGTAACCTGGCTAAAATGTTTCTACACTTTTAAGCTATCATATAGTTCTCATGGGTATTTACCAATTTATGAACTTCTATTTGGTTTTATCTTGTGTATCCCCATTTATAACTTTTATCTATTTAATATATCTATTATATATTTATCTTCTGCGTCATTATTTACGAGTCTCACTGGTCATTGTTTACTTAAAATCTATCTACTATCTTTGGTTATCATCATTATACAGACCTTCAGATCATTATGATAAGCTTTTAGTTTGCTGATTATAACACAGATTTACAAGGTTATAATGTACATGATCCTATAATTACCATCAAACTAATGGCGTTGTAAGCGACTGTTTACAACGACATAGATTTTTTTAGACATTTTACTTCCATGCGTTTATACTCGAAGACTTCTGCTCTAAAGAGGCTCTTTATGATATACCCCTGATTTACCTGCATGCGTTTATACTTGAAGACTTCCTGCTCTAGTGAAGCTGTTTTCTCTGCCACAGCAACCTGGGCTTCTTTCAGCTGGGCCTGATATTTATCCAGATGAAGCTTGAGATCTGCTGCAGTTTGGGAACTCTCCACTGCTTTTCTCTTGTGCATTTCCATCGCTTGTTGAGTTATTCTGGGAAAGGTCAGTGAGAACTAATTATTACAGTTATCAATATAGTATTTGACTTTTTATTAACAGCCTGGTTTTAAAATCTAATATTTATTTGGTTAAACACAGATTTTATATTTCAAAACTTTTTCAGGTCACTTTTTCCCCTTTAGAGACGAATTGCAATCTCTTTGTATCATTCTGGTCACTTACGCCTGTTCTTTTTCTACAGTTGACAGATTGTTCTGCAGGAGTCTTTCTTTTTCTTCCAGGCTGCGAACAACTGAATTCTGGGCCTCTACCTGGTTCTGGAGGATTGCCACTTGTTCAGTGAGAACATCCTTCTCCTCTCTCAGCAACTTCTGGATCTGATTCGATTTAATCCTCTGAAATAAACACATTTTACTGGCCAATGAATCATGTCAACATTTACTTTATTCTTGGATTTCATTAAGACAAGGTGTGCTACATACAACATGCATAATTTTGCCTTAACCCATGAACTGTCATATAAAACGATAACATATAAACAAATTATAAATACATATGGAAATTTTTATGTTTTCTAAAGGAATGGAATTCTTGTAAACTAGTTTTACTCCATTCCTTTTGAAAATGTTTAAAAAATTGACAACTGTTAGTTCACATTTTGAATTGTGACTATATCAGGATTTTTTTCATGACTCAATTTTCTTGATGCCTGTCTAGACCAAGGCCAAGTGTTCTTGTACTTTTGATGAAAGTAACTTTTATGACATTTTAAGAATAACTTATAATAATAATATTATTATTATTATAAGTTCTCCTTCTAGGGCTTATGATGCCATAGTAGAATTGACATTATCTTTATTAAATGCCTTAATAAATTTGTAGGAAAAAAAAATCACAATAAACATGTGATATAAAGACCATCATTACAATCTATGGATGCCTTATAACTATAATCGCCATCCTTCCGTCTCGCAAGACGATGGGGCATCACCGTTGGTCTGAGCTGCATTTCCTCGTGTGGCTGTGCACTCCTATCCTTGAGTGACAGTCTTTACCAAAGCTTTTGCACACAAATTTTGTGCTCCCAATGTTTTGGCCTTTCTCCTAGCTCTTCTGTCTGTAGCCTCCTCCATTATTCTCTCCTTGGCTACTATGACGCCTTCCTTTACAACTGTGCACTACGTATATCGGTCTTCTGCTTTACACTCCCAGTCGCTTGTACCTATTCTGGCTGCTTTCATGTCCCTTTGGCAGACATCTTTAAATCGCAGACATGGGCGACCTGTCTCCCTCTTTCCAATTGCCAGTTCTACATATTGAAGTCCTTGGTAAAGTGCTCAGGGCTCATTCTTTTTACATGTCCTAGCCATCTCATGCGTCTTTCACTAAGAAATGAGAACATGCTTTGGATATTAGCATGCATCAGGACCTCACTATTAGGCACTTTATTCTACCATTTGTCATTTAATGCCAAGGATGCAACGAAGCACCTCAAGTGGAAGTTATTAACTCTTAATAATTTAAAGAGCGGTAATGCGCACCTCACGTCATTTTTTCAAAGCGCAGTAAAGCGTGCCTCGATAGAACTCTCTTTAGAAACAAAATTACAGAAAATAAAAACTCTTCAGTACGTGAAAAAAGGTGTATTTGACTTCCAGCATTCCCCATTGAAGTCCATTAGTTTAAACATTAAAACTGTATTTTAAATTACTATCTCTTTCTTGCCTGACTCAAGTCTTAAAGACATTAATACTCCAGTAGTCATCACATGAAGCTACACACTGAAAGTGACACGCCTCCTCACCTCTGACATGAGCTTGAAATTTGCATCATCTTTCTCTCTAAGTTGCTGCAGTAGCCTTGTGTTTTGTTCTTGCATATCTTCAAAAGCTTGACCAGTGACATCAAGATCATTTAATAATGCTTCTTCTCTCTGAGAAAATTGAGAATAAAAACAAATAGTAAAAAACTTAAATGAGTATTTAAAAGCAATTTTCAACAAAGAATTTATTTTTTGTTTATGCAAGGGAAATCATTCTAGAGTCACACAAAGAATGTGTCAATATAAAGCATGCCACGCAACAGTCTAACATTAGCATTCACAAAGCGGGAAAAGCCCATTAACTATCATTCTAGATTTTAAGTCATTTCAAATCAATAATTCTGAAACCAAACAAAACCATTACTATCTACAAAGTGCAGCTAAAATTATGGGAGTCAAACCAAAAAAGATTTTTCAAAAATTCCTTTTCTAAATATTATTTGCTATCGCTTGTTTCAACCCGATAGATGTTATGGTTGGCGAGAAATTGACAAAATACTGATTTTTTTTTAAATGATTTTTTTTGGGGGGGGGGGGGGGGGNGGGGGGGGGTAAATTGAGTAAACCTTTTCTGTACTTCTTTTTGGCCCGTGCACATCTTTGGGACCTCATTAATGTGTATTTGCAAAATACCCCAAACCTCTATCTGGTGTGGTTCAGGGGGAGTTGCTGTTCAAAGCTCGAAAAGACAGGCCGGACATTTCAAATATATAAACACAATTTGTTCCAAGGGAAATTGAGTTAAAAAAAGATTTTAGAATATTCTCCTCGCTGCTTGCATAAAACAAACCCTTGATTGAGTTGGACTATTTTATCATTGAAAATTAAAAATGAAGGTGAAAGGTTATTTGATTTGTAACATTATGGTGATTGAATCAGTGTGCTTGGCACACATAAACAAATTTTAGCTTAGTTATACTAATGACCAATTTTTTAGTTGTCTTAATTGCTTTACTTTCACTGTGACTGGAACTTGTCCAAGAAATATTATTGATTAATTAGGTGATAGTAATGCTATAAATGTGTAAATATAAAAGTATTTTGTGCAGTTAACAATGCAATACTCCTCCATATTACCCATTACTAGGTCAGCAATAGTACAAAAATGCTTTTAAGAATAAAAAAATAAAGACATCTGCACAAAGAGTCCAATTTGTTTTACTAGCCAACATACACTACATAAGCATAGAACAAATTCAATACAAACATTAATTTAATTTAACTCTTTAACGTCGCAAAGCGTTGTAATGCGTCTCTTCCCGCTATCCATAAAGCGTCGTAATGCGTCCCTAGATACCACTCTCTTTAGAAATGAGATCCTGGAAAGTAAAAACTCTTCAATGCTTGAAAAATGATGTATTCCACTTCCGGCAATGGCGGCTGTTGCCCGTGCTAGTGTTATCGCTCGATTCGCGATGTTTTTTGGTAGTTTTAACGCGTTTTTTTTCGAAGATACGTTTTTGCTATACTTTATTACTAAAATAATAGTACTAAACTACAGGTAAATATTGTTTAAAACTCAGTACGGTCTTGTGGATGCGTAAAATAACCATTCTTAGCCTAAAAAATGAAGTCAGTATGACAATATCATAAATGGATTTTACGCAAATTTTTTAATTTCATAACCGGTTGATCGTAATACAGAAAATCCTTACGGGACTGAGGCGGAAGTTTATTGAAAACCCTTATGAGACTTTAAGAGTTAATGAGTTGTTTGAAAACTAACTTTATAAATCATATATTAAACTCAACCTTGTGTAACAATGGCATAACACAATTTTCTATGCATAAAACTAACTATAAAACTTTTGTGTAGTTATAAAACTTCTGTTTTGTCTAACCTGCTTTTGATTTCCCAGATTCTTTTGTAGTTCTAGGATGGTCTCTTCCATTTTCTTTATCTTCCTCATGGCATCTTCATCTGCCAACTTCCTCCTGTCCCTTTTCTCACTCTCTTGCATGCGTTTGATATGTGCCTTCAGCTCATCTATTTCCTGCCTGGCTTTTTTCTCTGCCGCCATTAGCTGAAATAGAGCACAAACACAATCACAATTTTTTAAAACTAGTTTGAGAAGTAAGTTTTTTAGCTAAATTTACGTTCATTGATTATTTATAGGTGGCTTAAAAGTTATCATGTTCTGTTGGAGATTCTTTTTATTCAAAAAATTCTGGACGAGTGAATTAAGAATTGTTATGACTCTCAGTATGGCAATGTTCTCATTGAAATTTTGTGCCAGAAGTCAGTCAGATCTGCTAGTTAAAATTCCTCAATTTGAAGTTATCACCATTGATGCAACTTTTTAAATCATCGTTGGAAATTGTATTTACAGTATTTCTTAGTTCACATATAAATAAAACAAATACTCTTGTCTTATCATACTCACTGTCCTTAAAATAAAATTGCTGTAATAAATTAATAAAAACCATAAAGCATAACCCTACTGAGGTGCAAGGTCAAATGAAGCAATACAAAAGTAACAATAATGGCCTTACTTGAATTTTGTCACGCTGTTCTTTAGGGGCTGCTTTGTAGGTGTCCAATAGAAGTTTCAACTCCCTCACATTGTCTTGAGATTTTCTAGGGAAACATTTTTTTAAGGGAATCTATTTTATGTCTTTAAACCTTGCTAGTAAAAACAACTAACTAATGAGAGCAATAATAGGATAAATATATATTTTTAACTCTTAATGTCCCAAAGCGCGGTAAAGCATGCCTTGCCTCTATCCTGAATGATAGCGCCTCAATATCGCTCTCTTCAGTAATGAAATCATACAAAGTAAAAACTCTTGAAACTCTTGAGAGTGTGAAAGAACATTTAGTCGACTTCCAGAAAAGTCTATGTTTGCTTTCGTTGTTTTGTGAAGTTTTGTGGTAGTTTTTTACCTTTTTTTTGTGGAAGATGTGTGATTTTGCAAAACTTTTCTAAAATACAGGTAAAACGAGTGATAAGCTCAAGATGGTTTATTGGATACGTAAAATAACCATTCTGTAAGCCAAAGATGGGCAAAGTTTTTAGGGGAGGGCCATATTATTAAGAAATAAAACATCAAGGGGCTGCACCTCAACAAAATTTAGCATCAATTTAAGTACAAACATCCATCCTTAACATAAATTTATTGATTTTGTTCTATATTACTGTAGGCTTCAGCAAAGAACTCCGTAGCGGGCTGCATGCAGCCCACCCCTGCTGTAAGATTACACTCACTCAAAGATAAAGTCAGTATTACAATAAATGAATTTTTTGCCATTTTTTAAAATTCATAACCCAATTCCTTGTGTTGTACTTGAAATCCTTACAGGACTGAGATGTAAGTTTACAGAACCTTATAGGTTATTTTATTAATAATAAAAATTGATTTGCCATTCATTTTGAATTGTTAAAAAGGTATGATACTTGTTCATTTATAAAGCAAGCAAAAAATATACGTAAGTGGCTTGAGACAACAACCAGAAAAAGAAAAAGTGGTAAATGGTTAATACTTGAGTTGATTTCTTAAATCTTTGACCAGTTCAGAATCATTCTTGCCATTCTTTATTTCTTTACTGTCGAGGTCATCATCCTCTTCTTTCTTGACAGGAGTAGTTGGAATCTCACCTTCCTCCTTCTTGATGGCTTGGACTAGAGGCAATGTTGCGTTTCCAGGGAAACCTAAATCCAGGATATTCAAAAAAGGGCTATCAAAGTTAAACTTTGTTTTATTTGTTAACTTTGTAATTGTTCCTTTGTTGTGAATCCAATAATTGTCAACACAAATAAAATCTTTATGAATAAGAATTATGCATGGAACATGATATGGTAATACAGAAACAATTAAAAACACACTCTATTTCTATAATTCTATTTTTTTTTAAATTGAACAACTTTGTTCTAATCGTACAAATTACAACATGCTAATTCAAAAAATATTTCAATTAACATTATTCTTCACATCAAAAAAAAAATTTTTTAAATATTTTTTTTTAATTAATTCAGCTCTGCAGTGCATTTAATATTCTACAATAAGGTGGTATAATGCTATTTATTGTGTAGTATAAGTGGTCAAAGTGTTAGTGCGCTGCGGCACCAAAATTCTAAAATAAAATAAAAAATCGGTCACGGGTTCGAATCCTGGCACCCCTACGGGTAGATGATGCTCGTTAAAACCTTGCCTGGTAGTTCATCTAGGAGAAGAAAACTCCGAATACAAATCATCCGCTGCCTTGCGGCTATACCTGCCTTGCGGGAAAGGCTAAGGGAGTAAACCCTGAAAGAAAATCAGGAAATGGAGCACCTATACATAAGACTTATGTACATACCGGCAGCTCCTGCGACGCCAATGGCAGCCAAGCTGCATCGACGCAAGTCGTTCCCTTGGTTACACATGGAGAGGGGGATATGCTGTATGGGCAGCAGCTAATTCTCCATAATACCCGCCCAGGCTTGCATCACCTCTGGAGAGGACACTCCAGCGTCGCCGCAAGGTGTCGACAAAACACGGGAAGCAGCAGTTACCGGTTATAAGCCAAAGCTCAATTGACGTAGAGATAGGCGCCAGGGGCTGCTTCCGACGGTGGGAGAGACTACCAATGTCTCACTGGACAGCTACCGCCCGCCTCAAACTGGACAGCCCCCAGTCAAATAGGTGCTATCCCGTCATGGCCTGCCTTCTCCACTGGGTGCATGGAGATTAGAGTACCACTCAAAAAGTGGGCCACTAAGCCCTGCACCAAGAAATACAAAAATGAAAAAGAAGACCCCAGCTCTTCGAATCGCTAGCTGGAACGTGAGGACTATGTGTCCCGGCATCACTGATGATCTACAGTCCATAAACGACACACGGAAAACAGGAATAATCGATAGAGAACTTAAAAGATTGACATAGCATGCCTTCAGGAGACCAGGCTCCCAGACAACGGTTCACTCAAAGAGGCCAATTACACCTTCTTCAGGCAAGGCAGACCAAAAGACGAACCTAGACAGCATGGTGTGGGTTTTGCTGTTACGAACTCTCTTCTACCATCCATTGAACCCCCGTCATCAGGCACGGAGAATATCCTCACTCTAAGACTCAGAACAACTGCGGGCCCAGCAAACATTCTTAGTGTGTATGCCCCAACACTCTATTCAACTCCGGAAGAGAAGGACCAGTTCTATGGAGCGTTAAAACAGGCAATAGCCAGCATCCACAAAGACGAGGCAATCTATCTCCTAGGAGATTTCAATGCTAGAGTGGGGAGCAACCACGAAGCCTGGCCCACCTGCCTTGGACTCTTTGGAAGAGGAAAGTTAAATGAAAATGGACAAAGGCTTCTGGAATTGTGCTGCTCACAAGGCTTGTGTGTGACCAACACTTACTTCAAGTGCAAGGATATACATCAAGTATCTTGGAGACACCCTCGATCCCACCAATGGCACCAGCTGGACCTCATTATCACCAGGCGTGCACAACTAGCTAGCGTCCTACTCACTCGCAGCCAACTGTGACACAGATCACTCCCTTGTCGCCAGCAAAGTACAAATAATGAGGAAAAACTCGTACCACACAAAGAAAAAGGGAAGTCCACGCATCAATACCTCCTGCATGAAAGATGCTGCGATAACGCAGCTGTTCACAGACAAGGTGAAGGAAAGTCTCTCAAAGACATCCCCATTGACTCCAAATGGACGCATCTGAGAGACACAATCTATACATCTGCAATAAAAGCCTTTGGCACAAAATCTCACAAAAACACGAACTGGTTTGATGAACATTGGGACGAGATGAAACCTGTCACTGAAGTAAAAAGGAAAGCTCTTATGGCTTACAAGGAAAAACCTACACCCGACAGGTTGCATGCCTTAAAAACAGCCAAGTCACTTGCCCAAAAGGTTGCATGTAAATGTGTCAATACCTACTGGCTTAAGCTCTGTTCCAGTATACAATCAGCTGCAGACTTGGGCAATGCAAAAGTCATGTACGAAAACATCAAAAAGGCAACTGGCCCCTTGACGTCAAAAGTTGCTCCCCTAAAGTCCAAAAGTGGAGAAATTATTCAAGACCAGGCAGCACAGCTAAAACGGTGGGTTGAGCATTATCTGGAATTGTATTCAACAGTTACCACAGTCTCCAGCACCGCTCTAGATGACATCCCAGATATGCCACTCATGGAAGAACTTGATGTCGTGCCCACACAGGAAGAGCTGAGCAAAGCAATTGACAGCCTAGCTTGTGGAAAAGCGCCTGGGAATGATGGAATACCACCAGAGGTTCTAAAGAGTGGCAAGACAGCTTTACTACAACCATTGCACAAGATTCTGTCCCTCTGCAGGGAACAGGGCTACATCCCCCAAGACCTAAAGGATGCAAATATAGTGACACTATATAAAAACAAAGGTGATAGGAGTGATTGCAATAATTATCGCGGCATTTCACTCCTTAGTATTGTAGGAAAGACCTTTGCCCGCGTTATACTAACACGTTTACAGAGCCTAGCATCCCGTGTCTATCCAGAATCTCAGTGCGGTTTCCGGTCCGGTCGGTCTACCATAGACATGGTGTTCTCCATACGACAGCTCCAGGAAAAATGCAGAGAGCAGCAGATGCCACTATACATTGCNCATGAAAATATGCTTGGCACAGTGCAGTTCGATGGAGCTAAGTCAGAGGCCTTCCCTGTCAGCAGCGGAGTTAAACAAGGTTGCGTACTCGCACCAACACTCTTCGCAATATTCTTCTCTGTACTTCTTTGATACGTATTCAAGGATAGCAGTGAGGGAATCTGGTTACATACCAGAGCTGATGGAGGACTTTTCAACACTGCCCGGCTCCGAGCCAAGACCAAAACGACAGATGTCCTAATTCGAGAGCTACTATTTGCGGATGATGCGGCACTAACAGCACATACAGAATCTGGTTTGCAACAACTCGTGTCAAGCTTCTCCAATGCCTGCAAAGAATTTGGTCTGCAAATCAGCTTGAAAAAGACAAACATCATGGCCCAAGACACTCGAACTCCTCCTACCATAAATATCGATAATGAAAACTTGGAGGTTGTGGACAGCTTCACCTACTTGGGATCCAAGGTCTCCAATACACTGTCCATTGAAGAAGAAATAAAGCGAGACATGGACCACTTATACATCACAAGAGCGCAAGCTTAACAGCTTCCATTTGAGATGCCTGCGTAGCATTCTTGGTATTAAATGGTGAGGTCCTAACCAGTGCCAATACCCAATGCATGTTCTCAATTCTTAGTGAAAGACGCCTGAGGTGGCTAGGACATGTCAAAAGAATGCGCCCCGGCCGCATCCCGAAGGACCTCCTATATGGTGAACTTGCTTCAGGAAAGAGGAAAACAGGTCGCCCACGCTTGCGATTTAAAGATGTCTGTCAAAGGGACATGAAAGCAGCCAAAATACATACAAGTGACTGGGAGTGTAAGGCAGAAGCCCGATCTACGTGGTGCACAGCTGTCAAAGAGGGCGTCATAGTAGCTGAGGAGCAAAGAATGGAGGAGGCTGCAGACAGAAGAGCTAGGAGAATGGCCAAAACATTTGGAAGCACAGAACTTGTGTGCAATAACTGTGGTAAAGACTGTCACTCAAGGATAGGACTGCACAGCCACTCGAGAAAATGCAACCCAACCCAACGGTGATGCACAATCGTCTCGCGAGACGGAAGGATGCCGATATAGTCTAATTATCAGACTTTTCCAGGGTATGCTGTTTCTTTAATGATTTATTTTCAGCATCTGTCAATTTTCTTTGAAGATATAATACAGTTTTATTAATATTATTGTAGGATTTCTTTTAACAAGCACCTATTGCTTTGCTAGAATTACATTTTGCTAAAAATTTATATGGCTTGTCTTAAGTGATTGGCTTTAAGAATAGTCATTATGAGTATATCATAATCCTCATTCCAATCCACTTTATTCTTTGAGCCTTCTTTGTCCATTTATCTACTCTGATTTTGCTTAATTTAATTGTTTCTTTCAAAGTTCCTCGTAAGTTATTTTTTTTTAAATCTCAAGGGCCCACCATCACTTGTGACTCGTTGAGGTTCTTGTGTGATATTTCATGGTCATTAAGAGGATGCTTCACTAGCTGGTCCCATGGGCCACTAAGTAAGGGTATGATGAACCAGAGGTTGGAAAGGAGGGTGCAACAGAGAAGAATATATAATCCAAAATAATAGGGATCAATCCTTTTTATATCTATTAATTTTCTTTGTTTAAAGATGGAATATATAAAAAATAGTCTTTCCTGGCTTTTTCTAGGACTTTTGATAATATTCAATATAACTGACAATTCTTAGGTTCAATAAGTGACTTGTATTGATATTTAAAGACATTCTACTAACAGAATCCAAGTAGATGTTTTCATGTATCCTTGGTTTTCTCCAATATTAATATTGCCCCTTAATGGGTTTTTTTCTCAATTTTTAAACAATAGGCATTTCTTTTAGGTCAACAAAAACACACACTAACTACATCATGGCTCTCATAATCAATACTGACCTTGAGCAGTTTTAAAAATAAATTTTAATCTGTCTTTAAACACTGCCCCTATCCCCATTGTTATCAAATGTCTTTTTTAAATAGAAATAGCAAAGTCAAGCTTGTACCACAGATTCCCAAATTCTACTCACCTGCTTCTGTTTTAACTGGTGACAGCTGTGACTCCTCCTTAATGTGGGCTATGCTATCTTTGTTGTCACCAGAAGGAGTCGACCCAGCCATTGTTGCGGCTGGTGAGGTGGCCGAACAGCTTGTTGTTGTTGTTGTTGAAGATGGAACAACTGACTGAGTTGTGGTGGTGATTGCAGCTGTAGTAGAAGGTGGGGCAGAGGAGGTGGGGGGATTAATAGTCACCAACTCTTGTTTCAACTGATGAAAAAAATATAAAAAATCAGTTGAGATATGAGTTACTTTCATACTGAATGGCTCCATTATTTGAGATGAAAGAAAAGAAGGACTCAGAACATGACTCTAAATGAGTTTAGCAATATTATAGTTTCCTAAAATTAAGTCTAAGATGAGCAATGCACAAGTGCCATTCCATAAGGCTCACTTAATCCACAAAAGATTAGTTAAAATGCCAAGCAAAAGTTTAAGAATGAAAGCTAAGGTTGTTGTTTTTTTAATGGCTTTTTTTAAAAACCCCATTACAATATTTTATTGACTTTTATATTGGAATTTCCACAAAAAAATAATGACTTTGAAGCACAACTTAACCAGACGTGGCCAGCCTTGAAGATGTGTTAGGGTAATAAATACTATACCTTATGAATTTCAGCTTGAGCCTCCCGAAGTCTCCTTTTGTATCTGGCAGACTCCATCTTTAGTTGTTGATTGTGATTTTGTAAGCTCTGTATAAGGTTACGCATTTCTCTGTTGATTGTTACTATAACAAAAAACAAAAAAGTCACGTTATGCAACGTATTGATCAGAGGTCAAGTTTTTTTGGCCATGGGTTCTTGTATATTTTATTAATGAGAATACATTTCAAAATCAGGTTAAGTGGTCTCTTAGGTGACTTAAGGCATCAGGGTGAGTTTATAAGTTTAATGTATTAACTCCTCCTTCAATACAGAGTTTTTAATACACAACTTCTGATTATGATTATTATATCCAAATTTATTGTCAACCATAATGGCAACAAAGTGATCCGTTGTAATAAAGGCTTAAAAAATACTATTGTTTATAAATTTACATCCTTTCTTTAATGGAGTGCAGGCATTTACTTTAAATTGAAGCTGAAAGCAGAGAGTTTACAGCCATTAAATTCATTCTTCCACTTGACCCAACCAATTACTTACAGTTCTGATCATTGGCAGCCATCGCTTGCTCGAACTCTATCCTCAACATGTCATATTCTTTTCTGGTTTGAGCCAAATTGTCTTCAACTTGTATCATCTCTGTTCTAAGTCTCTTTTGACCCTCCAACTCATCAATCTATTTTTAGACCAATGTTTAAAATGATTTGAATGGCTATTTGAGTAAAGGGTCAAGAAAAAATCTTTAAAACTAATCATAAATTAAGAAGACAGTATTCTCTACGCCACTCTTAAGCTGTCCCCTCTGAAAGTACCAGGTGTGGATGGACATTGAAAGAAGTCCCCAGCAGGGCAATCTTTTCGAGCAACTGTACCAAAGTTATGGAATGGTTTTGGCAAATCATTGAGAGAATTTAACGACAAAGTAAAATTTAAGAAAAATCTAAAGACTAATTAATGGACACTAAGTTTTGAAAATCAGAACATGGTGAGCATGCTGGACTAACACACACAATCAGATTTATACATTTCAAACACAAATGTTTATCAAAGGTGTTAATGTAATGGCTTATCTTTGAAATTTTTTTTTTAAACTGAGGAAATATATGTAAGATTTGCACAGGGCTTAATCAATGATTTACTTTAAAAAGCTGTGAATGATGTCATAACCAACTTTAAAAGTTAGCTAATCAATAAATAACAGATTAAATCTTTTTTTAAAGAGTCCAGTTAAATTTATTTAACAAATAAAACCATAAGTAGGTATTTGATTTAAGTGGTTTTTAACTCCTTAACTAACTCTTGTTGAAACCTATCAAAAAGTGCTTATCATTTAAACAACTTGAGACATTTTGTGTGTGTTGAATGGGGAGCTTACCTCCATCTGTTCAATCTGTCTACCATGGTTATTCTTATTGATGGTCATCTGGTTTCTGATGTCCTCCAGCTGAGTCCTGATCTGCATACTCTCATTATACAAGACAGAGAACTGAGACTGCAGACACTTGTACTCTGTGGTCTCCAGTATGACATTCTCTGGCAGGTGTTGGAGCTGTGAATACATGGTTAGCAACAGTTAGATGCATTTTACTGATAAAAACTTTAATGTTCTACCAAAAATCGAATAAAGTTATTTGAATTTACGACAACATCAAAACGTCAAATGGTTAATACACATGGTGGGTGATAAGATAGAATTAGAACACCAACTTGAAAAATATTTTTTTTCAAATCCTTTAAAGTTTTTATATCAGAGAGTGAAAAAGATTAGAAGAGGTTTTAAACAGCTAAAGACTATGACTACTCCAACTCACATCCATCTTTAACTTCTCCACCTCTGTGAGAGTTTCTTGGTAGTCTGCACTCAATTTCTCCAACTCCATGAGTCTGTTGGCAGATAACTCTTTGTGTTCCTCCAGTTCAGATAAAATTTCATCCAACTTCAAATATATTGTAAAATTTGAGTTCAAAACTTTTACGTAAAACATGAAATTATATTTGAAATAAAGTGGGTCTATTGACAAATTTAAAAATCAGAAGAATTGTAATCAAAAGTTTAAAGAAAGACTACAAGGTTTTTTTTTAAAACAAGCAAATTACAATATAATCTTTTATTATTTTATTAATAAAGCACCTAATCATTATTTTTAAATATTCTTTTAATAAATTTTTTTATATGAATCAAATAAAAGATTTTTAATTCATAAACACAAGATAACATATAGTTAGAGAAATGTCTTAACACCAAGACTATTCTTTGCCTCTAGGATACAATAGAATGCTTACTCACCCTGCCTGTTGGTACACCTGGTAAATTTTTCAGACCAGACAGGGGCATGTTACCAGTCGTCTCTTGATAGAATTGAAGTTTCTCAGTGACCTCTGCGAGCCTCCTCTCCAGACTGTCTGTCTTGTATTCAGATTTCTCATACATGTAGTCAAGGTCATCTAGCTTGTTTTTAAGCTCAGCTATTTCAGTCTCAGAGGCAGTGAGTTTGTCTTGAAGTTCAGAGATCTAGTAAGGTTAATAGGTTTAATCTGATAGAGTTAAAGAGGTTTACTAAATTCATATAAGCACATCAACAATCTGTGAATGAACTAATAGGTTGATGTCATATTTTAGAATAGCATATTGATATAAAACTTCCAAAAGATTATTTCTTTAATTTATACTTTTTAACCTTAATTGCCAGCATATTCTTTTTAATAATGCATGCAACAATAACTTGTTAGAAGCATGTGCTAAATTAAGTGAAAGCTGTTAAGGAAAAGGTTGGCTTTTTTTAGTCAAGCCCAAGTTTTGTTTTATCTAGGGCTTAGAATTTTTTTTATAACACCTGACTAACCTCATATAATCAAAATACTTGAAATATTTATTTTCTGTCAATTGATTTAACCAGGTTATAGAGCAAGAGGAGCTATATTAACTAAAAGTAAATGATAACAGACTTTAAGGGCTTTGTACAGCTTATAGAACAAGAGGAGCTATATTAACTAAAAGTAAATGATAACAGACTTTAAGGGCTTTTTGAAGCATCACTTCTAGTTTTTATCTTTTAAAAGGCAATAATCACACAAACAATTATTGATAACAGAGAAATCTCACACTTAGAGTATGCTCATGATGACGTTGGTGGAGCTGGGTGACCAGATTGTGGAGCTGTTTTGTCTCTTTCCTCAGGTCTGAGAGTTCTCCCTTGACAATATCAGACAGACTCGGCTCAGGCTGCTTATCTTCCTTTTCTTCCTCTTTCTTTGCTTCTGAAGCATCTTCATCAGGCTTTGCAGCTTTTTCTTCACCCTCGTTGCCTTTAAAAAAATATATTTAATTTAAATGTAAAACTATATAAAACAATAAATGGTATTTTAATTTTGTAAGAATATTTTATTTCTGTTTTTTTACTGTAAACCTAAATATTCTAGCTTAATATATGCAAACAATCTTTAATCATTTAAGCCTATCTGTAATGAATGTATTCTATTTCTTTTCATTGCTTTTAAAAAGACAAAACTAGAGTGATAATGTGAAAATTAAAATAAATATATGATATTTAATTGATTTGAGTATTATTAAGTTAAAATATAAAGGATAACAATAAATAGCTTTACACCAAGACCAAAAGCAGAGGTAAAAAAACAAAAATACCCTTGAAATAAAAGTAATAGATTGATCTAGATACTTGCTGATAAATCATAATTCACTAGTTAAAAATAGTCAATTTAAATTTGAGCAGACTATCTCTTGAGTTTTTAATGTAATAAATATTACTAAAAGTCTTCCTTCAAAACAAATAACAATAAGACATTTTTATTACATTATTTTTTTTTAAAATTTACAACTGAACTTCCTAATTTTTCAGATTCCATTATTTAATTTATCATTCAAAGAGTTAGTCAAACTTTCTGCATGATACCATAAGGTAACTGTAAATTTCACTTCTTAGACTTTCATACAATGCGCCTTGGGAAAACCCTAAAGCACCATGGGAGCCTTGACTAAAAAATTCAGGAACCTCTGTTGTCAGCTTTTCTAACCAAGTTAATTTGCACTCTTGCTTAGCACGTTTTTTAAGAAACACAGAAGCAGGACATTTAGAGAACTCGTCCAAACAGTTCTTGGTAGTCCACCAACAAGGAGTACTGAATTAAAACCAGAAAAGGATTAGTTTAATCATCTATTTTTAGCAGCAACCCAGATTCCAGTGTAATGTTCTTTTTGTGATTAAATTTAAATACAAGTTGGGCAAAAATGTGCATAGACAAAACAATTACTGCATTTTTGGGCATGTAAGATGCGCCTATATATAAGATGCACCCGTATATAAAACACATATTTTATGATTTGTGTTTAAAAAATTACATAAGATCCACATGGCTTAGCCATACTGAGCAATTTTTATCAAGAAGTTTCCTTTCAATTGTCATAAATGAAAATTTGTCAAATGTTTCATTCCTTCTCAGATGTAATCAATGCTACATTACCATCAAAGAAATCTCTGATGCAGGACTGCAACATTATTGTTTATCTTATTAGCCACAGTACCTGGTATCAAGTTTCTAGAAACAATAAACACCAGATGTAGAAGCAGCTTGATTGATCTGCCAGGTCAAGTCTTCAGTGAGTGGGATTGATACCATCCATAGACCAATAAATACCATATCTAGGGGTTAGCATTTATAAAGCTAGAAATAATCTTGTTTGGCTATTGTACAAATTTTTTACAGAAAACAGTCATTTTTAAGAACCATTTTGGATGAGGGGTACGTAAAACTTTTAAATCTTCATTCTGCTTTAAGAAATAATACCATACATGACAACCTGATAATTTTTTTTTAGCTTTTGTTGTTTGAAAAAGCAATTTTACTTTTGTCAATAGTAAAAGGACAAACTATAAATTTTAAAATCTTTTCTAAAAAGACTCTTTCAAAGATGGGCTAAAGAAGGATTTAATTATTTTTTTTTAAAGATTTAAAAAACAATATTAAAAGTTAAGAAACTGAAAAAAAAAATTTTTTTTATTTAAATAGCAACTAAAAACCCATTTTTTTTCCCCCATGATACATAAAATGAATTTTATTTGATTGATTCGTGAAATATTATGAAGTACCTGGATATTTAATGTTTTGGTGAGTTTTAATAAGAACTACTGAAACTGATTTGTAACATGGCTTACTAATAAAAGCGGTTTAAAATATTAATAATAACATTAATTGCATCTACAGATAAATTTTACCTCTTTTTTATCAATTTATTTTATTGCCAGTTAAATATCAATCACATGTCGTCTACAACATGCCCAAAAAGACACCTCATCTAAGTTCAATAATGAAACCTGGTACAGTATTCCATAAGATAATACACCATTCAATATGTTTAATCCACTGTACAGGTTGGCATGTATGAATTAACAGTATTTAACCCTCTTGAGACCTGCGCCTAAAAGATGGAGCTCTTTTTTACAAACCCTAAACTTACTTCCAAAACAACTTATAGAAAATAAACTGGGTAATTTAGGAAAATTAAAAAATGTGTTATTGTACAGAAAGTTGGAGAAAATAATAAGGTTTTTAATAAATTAATCTAAAATGTCAATAATTATGCAAATAAAAAATCCTGATTGGCACAATTTATGCATGAAAACAAACTTGTGCTGAGTTCTGGTTCAATTTCTTATTTTTAAAGCCTTAAATAAGTCTAAACAAACATTTAAATGATATTAAATGTGAAGAATTGTAAGGATTATTTAAAAAGGTAAGCTATTATCCCTTTTTAAAAAAATATTGCAGTGCTTCATTTTTTGAAAAATTTTGAGGGAATTTTCAAAATTTAATAACAATTATTTAAAATGACAGAGCATTGTATCCACACTGGGAAAGTTGCTTTTAAAATGGTGATAGGAGACAGAAATGGGAAAAGCAATCTGATCAGCTGTTAAATTTGACTGGCCAGTCAATCTATCCATGGACAGATCAAAACAGTATTTCATCTTTTCAAACAGTCACGACTGGGTTGAAAAATAAGCCTGATTGTCTCAAAAGGGTTAATTAAGCATTTCTCAAAGGCAGAACATTTTGATAAGATATTATGTCATGATGTTACTTACATCTATAGCACATATGTCACCATATAACAAAAAGAGGAAAATCTTGGACAATGATTTCAAACACACTAGGGTTTCTTTGAGTCCACAAAAACCTTTGATTAAAACAGACTGCTTTTGTTCATAAGGGTTTGTTGTTATTTAAAAATATTGAGTTTAATTTGAAGAAAAACCATTTTAATATTATTTAGAATAGCAAAAAATAAAATCTATTAGTTTTTTTAATATCGAAATTAGTCTAGAAGTGAAGACTGTTTTATTTCAATCCAGCAGAAGCAAAAGCGAAAATAATTGGTGAAATTTTAAGTATGGAAGTTTATTTCTTTAATCAATTAAAACTGGAAATAATCACATAGAATTGTGAAAAAATTCATTTTATTAATATAAATCAGTAAGTATAACTGTGCTGATAAAAGCAAAAACCTTTTAAAAAAACTAGCACCAAGCTATGAAACTAAATGAGCATAGTAAATTTACTAATATACTCCACATAGCAGTCTGTTGAAATAAGAAAGGTTAAAAAAGAACACTATTAAAAAAAAAAAAAAACATCCCGAAACCAGTGAGGGTGAACATAAATGAGGACTACCCCAATTAAAACTATGACATTGGCAGGGCGCTATAAATTTCAGATTTTAAAAAAAATCATCCAGAATTTACCTTCCTTCTTTTTTTCTCTTTCTTCTTCATCTTCATTACCTTCATCTTTCTTTTCTTCTTTATCATCTTTGTCTTCTTCCATTTTATGTGAATCTTCCAGCAAAGTATCCTTCTCTTTCTGTTCAACCTGAACATTTTTTTTTTAATTTACAATTTTTATTCAAATTGATCTCTAAATTTGAAATGATTGAACTGAAGATCTTAAATACTGATATTTTTCAGGAATAAAATGTTAAACAAATTTTAAGTTAAAAGCAAAAATCATAATATTTTAAGACTTTTTATTTATTTTAACTCCCACTGTACATCAAAATATGAGCTTGCAAAATAAATAGAGTCTTCATGTTGTTGATATGATTGACTTTTATACTAATTTTAAACTTCTGCTTAAAAGAAAATGACATGGAAAGCTTATATTTTTATGTTAAATATTTCAATCAAGCTATCATTTTCTTTGACTTAAAGATTTTTCGCTTTGAGGTTGAATATAATTTACATATTTCAGTATTAATTTAAACTAGTAGATGCCCACAGCGTAGCATGCACCCCAGATTTGCTCATAGATAGTGCAAAGAAAATGGGGGGGGGGGATGAACAGACACAAACTACATCACGATGAAATCAGAACATCGCGAATTAACCTCAGATGCGGGGATAACTGCGAAGCATTGCTGATCTGGAAACATGTGTACTGTGGTTAGCCACTTGTAAACCATAAACTAATTGGCATAACCTGACAAAGGTCATTCGTCAAGCTTATTACCACTCGTCTTGTGCTTGTTATGGTGATCGAAAAGATAGTGGGAAATAAGCGGGCACCAACACAAACATTTTTAAAAATTAAAAAAGTAATGTCTTGACGGGGGATTGAACCTGCGACCTCCGCGTGTTAGGCGAATGTTATAACCATTACACTACGAAGCACATGTTATTTTGTTGTTCTGAAAGAACATAGTAATTGACTTCAATTCAACGAATTGTTGAATGACCACTCCATGCTGTTTACTAACTTTTCTTGCAATTTGATTGGTCAGTGGGGTCAGACAGCTTGCTTGGTGTCCGGCATGGTTGGACCATGATGAGAATTAATTATATAAATAATTCCAAATTAAATTCATTCAAACCAAAATCAGGATTAATGATTAAAAGGAATCTTGACAATGGGAAATAAAAAGTAAAAGCGTTCAAGACTAATTTCGAATTATGTATCCAAGCATTGTGTCCATTTTCTAAAAATTTCAAGTATTATCAGATTTTATGCACCAAGTATATTTACATGAATTTTCCTAAATTTTGTCAAATAAATAAATTAATATTAAATGGCACATAAATTACTTTTTCATCAATTGCGTGATGCAACTTTTCATTTCTTTGAAGCATTCTGTCAAAGGCCTGAAGCAATTTCCCTATGGCTCTTTTTGAGAACTCCACTCGCTGACCCAGTTTTTCCTCTAGCTCTTGCTTGTCCCAGGTAGACAGAAGTGTCAAAAAAGATGTCAGCTCACTACTTTCATCTATTTGATAGAATGAATTTATATAAATGTTATGGCTCAACATGAAAAATATAAGAATACATTTTTTACATAAATTACTAAATAAATTGTAAATTTCCTTGAGGACATGTAACATCAAACTTCATTTTGACACAGGAATTTGACTTAGCAAATTATTTTTTTTTAAGTTTTACGTACAATCCTGCAAAAATATTTTTTTTAAAAACTTTCTTAAACTGTTAAAAATTATAAAACATTTGGATTGGTAGGCAAGATATCAAAGTTAATAACTATAATTTTTTTAAGTGAGTGCACATTTAAATTAAACAATTAATCTTTTAGATATTAAATTAAAGAAAAAATATCAGAATTTAAAAAAAACTACAAAGAACTTAAATAGTTTTTTTCTGTTAACTATAAGATGTACAAAAAAAATTATGACAAAATTCTCTAAAAGTAAAAAAAAAACATGCTCATAGTAATTACTCACTCTTGGTCTCAGTTTCATCTGAAGTCTCTGCATCAAATCTCTGAAGTAGAACACGAACATCTTCATCCAGCTGAGGAGATCAAAACACATCATTAAATTAACTATAATAAAGTAGCCAAAGTAAAAGAGCTTTATAACTATGTTGAATAAGTTTGCAGTTAAGCTAATTGATTGATGGATGATTTCAACACTGAGCAGCACTTCGTATTCACAGCTGTAAAAAAGCCAATGCACCAAGACAGATATGAGCCATAATAGTAAATACAGGCTAATAAAAACAAGAACTTAATAAAGGAGCTGCTTGTTCCTGCCAAGGACAGTTAGTGGCTGGAATAAGTTTCCATGAGGATCAGTTGATGGGGCAACAATTGTTACATTAGTGTCTTTTGTCTCCTGTTCAACAACCTCCAGTCACTAATATTCCACTGAGCAGCCCTACAAAGTATTGTCTTCATGGACTTGTATGCAAAACCTAAACTTTTTACAGGGCCGTAATGATCAGAATATTGAAAATGATCACTACTGTATATACTCGAGCAAAAGTCCAAAAGTTCTTTAAAACTTCAAGGCAAAAATTAGGAGGTCAAATTTTATATGTGCAACTTATTTGATAAATATTTATAAACATGATAAATGCAATATTTAAAGTGCAACAAAATATCTTTTTTTAAAAATTAAAACAGTACAGTAAATTAATATAGTTTATTTATATTGGAATAAAGGGGCGCAGTGGACTCGCAGTGGAGTCATGGGTTCTATCCTCGACGCTGGCAAGGCCCCTGGGGCATTGTGTTAGCCCCACAATCCCCTGCTCGTTAGTGGTGGCTAAATGAAACTTGTAAACACTAATTCACTTACCCCATGGCCATCATGGTCAGAAAGGGGTTATTAATTATTTTATTATTATAACAGAATAAGTCATAATTATTCTATATGACTGATTATATGTTACTGTGAGACCACAGTGTGAATAGCAAATTCAGTTACATACACACTGCTGACATTCATGAGTTTATCACAGTGATCGTTGAAGAAATGTAAAATTCCACTTTTCAAGTGACAAACTAGGGGGTCAATTTATACTTGAGCTTGACTTATACATAAGTACATAAGGTTAATATACAAGAACAAAAAAGCAGGGTTTCCACTTTTTTCAAGAAAAAAATTCAAGACGTCAAGGCATTTAAAAAAAGATATTACTTATTAAATAACAAATTTGTATTATAGATTACTATAACAAATAATGATATGTAATGTTTTTTAGGTCTTTATTCAATGTTTCATCAAGCATCAATACATAGGGCTGATCCTTAGTTAATTTTTCCAACAGAGATGAAAAATAAAGGGCAAGCCCAAAACATGTCATATAAGTCATCTTTGTTTCTCCAAGGCTTATTGTTTTGGCCAATCTACATGTTGGAAACATCTTTTGAAAAATGTCCACCACATCGGATAGATAATTAGATAAATAAATGTAACAAATGCATCTAGTGCCTATAAGAGATCTGCATTCAATGTATCATTTGTGGACACAAAATTGATTATTATTGACTGTATGTTTGAACATGTTGCTGTATCAATTAGTTTCTCCTGGACACATGCATTCTTTGCAGCAACATCGCCCTCTTGAACTTTCATAAAAAAATATTTATTTTTGCGGACTGATTTTTTAAAATATTATCAGTATATTTCTTTCCTTTCATGTAGGACACAAGTGCTGACTTTCCCTTTGCCGTTACTTTAGTTAGGCAAAGTTGAAGATTTCTGAAAAATTTTAATTTAGAAAAAAGTGTAAATTTTGTGACAACCTAAATAATACTAATGACCAATTAAAATTGTAATTGACACTATTAGCGTCTTTAATTATAAAGTCAGTTTGCAATTATCTTTATATTTTTAATGATTATAGATTAATAATAATTTAATAGAGTATAGAGCGCTTTATTACAGTGGAACCCACTTACCTCGAGCTCGCTTAGCTCGACCACCCCATTAAGTAGACGGTTTTTATTGGAACCGCCAAATTCTCTCTTTGTCTTAGCATTTTCTCATCGTTTAATTCGATTTTTTTAAGTCGCCGAAACCTCATAACACGAGCACAAAAAAGGTCAAATTTGCCACTTAACATCGGTTATCTCGATCCCCATGACCAATCGCCAGCTTTTGAAAATGTTTCACCACGGTCTGCTGGTGACGTCACAGCCCACTTGCGTTTTGCTCTCAGCGTTGTGTTGCTTCTGGTACTATGGCAATGCGATCAGCTTGGGATGAGTGCTGGTGACGTCGTCATCATAGCCCACTTGCCTGTGTTGCTAACTTAAATCGCCAGTTTCAGAGATGTGTTGGAGAATAATAAAATTTTTTATCAATAATCGACGTTGGTTTTTATTTTAAATTTGCAAATTTCTGCTGTCAGTTGGTGCACATATACCTTTTGTTGTTAGCAAACATGTATGTACAATTTTATAGCATGCCGATAGCTTCATCAAACAAATAACGGCAATGCTGTTGTGTTTTTAAAAAACTCTAAAAACACGTGCATGAGCATTATCATTTATTAACGCTAGTGATGGGACGATACCAAAATCATAGGCTCCCCAGATTTTTATATAACAGACTACAGACAGTTTACCCACCCCCACTCTCAATCTCCCACACCATTAATGTTGGTTAGTCCTATTAGCATCAAGTTACCAAAGGAATTGTAAGCTGAGGGGATCGTATGGAATAATAAAATGTACCGTGTGTAAACTTGTTGTTATTGGCAAACATTCATCCTTCAACCTCATTTTGACAATTACATGTACTGTACTACTGCTTTGCTCTCATTGTTTCATTCATAAGAATTTGCCGTGTGCAAAAGCCATTAATTAAAATATGTCAAAGTTGAAGGTTCAAAAGGAGTACCTAATTTATTTGTGTACATTTATATAGAGAAGAGTTCGCTTTGTCATGAGTCATATATTGGTACACGATAGACCATTCCGAGTCCAGAAGAGAATGGTTCGGGGACAATGAGGGGATGTGTAGGTTACTTATTTGTGTAGCTTGTAAGGATAATCAAGCAAGTCGCTTCGAAGCCACAGTATCGCTCAATCCGGGAATCACCGCAAAACGGCGTTATATTTAAACTTAAACGGTCTTTAAAAACGAACGGTCTTAACAACCTTAAGAAAGAGTGAAGAAATAGGGTCCCGATATTCCGATACGATTCTGATTAATCGTCCCATCACTAATTAACGCACAACACGTACATATAGAAATTTCAAGCGCATGTTAATATTTTGCCGCCATATTGGTTTTCGCTTTAACTCGATCATCGGTTATGTCGATGCCATTTTTCATTCCCCGACGCCGTCGACTTAAGCGGTTTCGACTGTATATTTAAATAAATTACGCTATCAAGGCTAGTATTTATATAGGCCATCTACATCTCAAAAACCTTTGCAGAAATTCAAAGTCTATGTCTTTCATATTAAATCTTGGTGAGCTTTATACTTCATCATGTGTGCCAATTTTAATTGAGCTAGGATATGTCAGCATTTTTTTAATATATAATGTTCACATCAAGCACTGACCATTCAATTTATTCATGGTTAAAAATTAAGAATGACTAAGTCTAAGTCAAGTCCCTGATGCTTATAAATACAGTCGAAACCGCTAAAGTCGACGGCATCGGGGAATGAAAAATGGCATCGACATAACCGATGATCGAGTTAAAGCGAAAACCAATATGGCGGCAAAATATTAACATGCGCTTGAAATTTCTATATGTAAGTGTTGTGCGTTAATTAGTGATGGGACGATTAATCAGAATCGTATCGGAATATCGGGACCCTATTTCTTCACTCTTTCTTAAGGTTGTTAAGACCGTTCGTTTTTAAAGAATGTTTAAGTTTAAATATAACGCCGATTTGCGGTGATTCCCGGATTGAGCGATACTGTGGCTTCGAAGCGACTTGCTTGATTTTCCTTACAAGCTACACAAATAAGTAACCTACACATCCCCTCATTGTCCCCGAACCATTCTCTTCTGGACTCGGAATGGTCTATCGTGACCTATATATGACTCATGACAAAGCGAACTCTTCTCTATATAAACGTACACAAATAAATTAGGTACTCCTTTTGAACCTTCAACTTTGACATATTTTAATTAATTCTAACCAATAGTTAAATGGCTTTTGCACACGGCAAATTCTTATGAATGAAACAATGAGAGCAAAGCAGAAGTACAGTACATGTAATGGTCAAAATGAGGTTGAAGGATGAATGGTTGCCAATGACAACAAGTTTACACACGGTACATTTTATTATTCCATAAGATCCCCTCAGCTTACAATTCCTTCGGTAACTTGATGCTAATAGGACTAACCAACATTAATGGTGTGGGAGATTGAGAGTGGGGGTGGGTAAACTGTCTGTAGTCTGTTATATAAAAATCTGGGGAGCCTATGATTTTGGTATCGTCCCATCACTAGCGTTAATAAATGATAATGTTCATGCACGTGTTTTTAGAGTTTTTTTTTAAACACAACAGCATTGCCGTTATTTGTTTGATGAAGCTATCGGCATGCTATAAAATTGTACATACATGTTTGCTAACAACAAAAGGTATATGTGCACCAACTGACAGCAGAAATTTACAAATTTAAAATAAAAAACAACGTCGATTATCGATAAAAACTTTTATTATTCCCCAACACATCTCTGAAACTGGCGATTTAAGTTAGCAACACAGGCAAGTGGGCTATGATGAAGACGTCACCAGCACACATATCAAGCTGATCGCATTGCCATAGTACCAGAAGCAACACAGCGCTGAGAGCAAAACGCAAGTGGGCTGTGAAGTCACCAGCAGACCGTGGTGAAACATTTTCAAAAGCTGGCGATTGGTCATGGGGATCGAGATAACCGATGTTAAGTGGCAAATTTGACCTTTTTTGTGCTCGTGTTATGAGGTTTCGGCGACTTAAAAAAATCGAATTAAACGACGAGAAAATACTAAGACAAAGAGAGAATTTGGTGGTTCCAATAAAAACCGTCGACTTAATGGGGTGGTCGAGCTAAGCGAGCTCGAGGTAAGTGGGTTCCACTGTATTCATATTCAATTATTTTGCCTTTTAACAGCGAAATATTTGATATATGAACTACAAAAATTATTTAACATGGAATTTGTTCAATAATATACTTCATTTAGACGGATAAACAATGCAGAGTTATTATTATAAAATTTCATAATAGGCTGTGTGCAAACTAGTTGTCCTTGGCAACCATTACCATTCATTCACTCAACCATTTTTACTTCAACTACTACAATGTCAATGTCTTCATTCATTAGATGTGGCCGTGTGCAAAAACTATTTAACCATTGGTCAGAGTTACATTAATTAGTCATGAGCCAAAGTTGAAGGTTCAAAGGGAGTAAATAATTTTATGGTACATGTTTATTAATATTATTATTATTAAGATTATTTAATTTAAGAGGAAATTTCGTTTTGTCATGAGTCTTAAATATTAAACAGTCATATATGTAATAGGTAAACATTAATTATTTGACATATAAAAATAAATACTTACCACAAAGGCTGCAGGAGATTTTAAATTAACAAAAATTTTGATTTGTAAATCGCAAAGAACAAATTCCAAAATAGTCGAGCTTACACTATTAGTTTGAGAAAAAAATGTTTCAGAGCAAAGTAAAGCAAAAGAAACAATCATTTTAATGCTTGCGCAGACAATTAAAACTAGTAACCATTAAAAGTAATCAAACATGAAAGAGCCATAATCAATTCGAAGCCATTTGCCCTGGTTAATTTTAAATTTATATTCATTTTTTGATTTCCCGACTAGTCCAAAGATTTCCTGACTTTCAAGACCGGGAAAAATAATTTTAAAATTCCCGAATTTTTCCCGATTTCCTGACTCCGTGGGATCTTTGAAGAAGAAATATTATTTCAAAATGAAATTCTTTCAATCCATCTAATTAATTTTATTTAAACAATGGTATATACAAAATATAACTTTCTCAATACATCTAAAAAAAAATGGAATGCTAGAGCTACTAACCTGACCCATGAAATAATGGTTACAAGAGGGTTAAAAGACTTTACTACAATAATTTTCATTCCAAATTGTTCTGTCTTTATTACATGATTCCAATACCTGTTAACTATCATAAGTACAGCATCATCTGTGGCCAATGCTAGAGCTACTAACCTGACCCATGAAATAATGGTTATAATAGGGTTAAAAGACTTGACTACAATAAGTTTCATTCCAAGTTGTTCTGTCTTTATTACCTGATTCCAATACCTGTTGACTATCATAAGTACAGCATCATCTGTCCGTTGACGATTTTCAAGCTGTTCAATACGCTTTCTCAGCTCTGTCTCAGCTTTCTTCCGTTGCTCTATTCGTTCTGCTAATTTCTTGTTTTGAAAGACTAACACTTTCATATCTAACTCTTCCTAAACAAAAATTTTAAAACCAATTAAATTTTTTTTCAAAATTCAACATGTTTCTAATTTATGTTGCAAAGGCAAAAGGTGTGTGTGAGTTGAAGGAGGGGGGTTGGGGAATTGTGTGTTTATGGTGCCTCCTTAGAAAATCTTTGTGAAGTTCAGCTGAAACTTATGCAAAAAAAAAAAAAGAAAAATTAATTTTAATTTTAAAGCTATAGCAAATCTCTTGAGCTTTGGATCAGTTGTCAAATATACATTAAGTCTTATTGTAGCCCTTTTTATTGGATACGTAACTGGTGATTTACTAGACAAATAAGAAACGAATTTACACGTAGTAAAACTTAGTATGATAATGAATGTATGGAAAGAACAAAACTAAAAGTAAAATACTCACCAGTGAAGAGCTAACAAGAGAATAAATTTTTCCCAACTGCAAACTATCATAAGGAATTGCCATTTTTTTGCTAGCTGGAGCCCCAGAAGCTGAGCTGGCTGGCTCCTCAGCTGGTCGTTTGCTGCTTGACATTTTGTATTGTGCAGAATGTAAAAAAACACTCAATACAAAACTATTCCATCTAGAAGCAGAGAAATAAGCATAAACTATAGTAATCAACTTTCTGTGTTTCATCATTTAATTTAAGTTAAGATTCAAAAATTGGCCATGCCCTTGCTTAACAAGATCAATTTTCCTGCTCATCTTCATATTTGACAAATACCTGGGGTACAGCAGCATAAAAATTCTCATCCTAAGAAAGTTAATCTTGGTTATATTAAGGTTGTTAAGACTGCTAGTTTTTGAGGACCACTCAGCCTTTCAAAAAAAGACAGGTTAACTGTTCAAAAAGAAAGACTGGTTAAGCGGTTAACCATCGGTCCATATTTGTACTATGTTTTGTGAGCCAACAAGAGAATGCATCAAATTTTCGCCCCGCGTCACCTGATTAGACTTAGACAACCAAGTGCCCTTTATATACCAACACTAGTGTTCACCTCTGCCGCGCTGCTGTCAAAATTGCAAATTCAAACAAATTAAAAATTAATAAAATTTTATTTTTAAAAAAATTGTTAGAACAAAGGAGTAAACCGTATTTATTAATATTCAATTTTTAAAATTTATGTATTAAAAAGATTACAACGGCTTGTTATCAAATCAGCTTGTTTTAGCGGATAGGTTAACCTTTACAAAAGATGGTTTTACTGTCCGGTCTGTATTTTTGCCTTAATTTTTTTTAGAACCAACAAAGAGTGTGTATCTGATTTTCGCCTCGCCCCCTCTTATGGTGACTTCAAGAACATGTGTCGTCACCATCCGCTTGTGTTCAGTTTAATGCGCTGTGCTACTTTTCCAATGCACATGAAATAGATTTTAGAAAACATGGAATATTATATGAATGTGGTAATTTTAAGTCTCATGTCTTTGACATGCACATACATAGCAGGAAAACTGTTGATGTAAGACCAAAATCGAATTTGAGGACCGATAAACACTCTGTTAGTAGTAGTTAGTAGTAATATAAATAGTTACACTCGCGGCCTTGACCGCTGTTCACATTTTGACATCACCGCACTGTGTGTTAGTTCTTGTACTATGCTTCGTCAACTGAGTGAATTTTAAAAAAATAATCATTCACTAGCCGAAATTCCACTAACAGTAATGGCGTTTATTTTTATATTATTTACATACCAGAATATTAAGAAAACGCTTTGATGTCAAAGTCGCTAGTGTATAGGCTCTGGTATTCTGATGTAGCACAAAAAAATAACTCCAGGTAATAAGCCAATACTGATTAATTGAAGTTACGGCTAACCGGTCCCGTTACGGTCCCGATTAAACAGGACTGGTCCTGATCTGAGGACCAGTTAACCGCTAACAACCTTAGTTTATATTAAAGCTTATAGCTACCATAAATGTTCTCTTTAAGGTTCTTTGGTTTTTTTGTGCAAATAATAAACGCGTGTGCAATTTTACACTGCTTACATTGTACATTCCCCAAACACAGTTATAAAAATTTGCTGCGCATTAACTTTGAGTGTTCAAATTTTAAGCTGTATATTATCAGAGAAGACGCAAATCTTGGCAAGTAAGACACCAGATAGGACATATGTATGTTGTGAAAATAAATTAATAAAACCATTTATATACTTATTCATTATGGTATCTTTAAAATGCACAATTTTGGCATAGCTGTTATGTTTTTTAAATTTAAAATTATTTCAATTAACTTTCGATTCCTCTTGTCTACTTTGAGCTCTCACTTCAATCATCTTTCACTGCCCATCAATACACCTTATCGCGACAAAGAGTCGCTGATAACCAAATAATGAAATGGTCAGTGACAAGAAATGTGGTTTAAAAAAGATTTGCGGTAGGGCATTTAAGCAAATTAAAAACTGGGGAGGGGGATTAATGGAACTCTTTTTAGAAA
>MUZC01002055.1:521861-532539 GCA_002072015.1 Radix auricularia | reverse complement strand
CTAATTCGCAAAAAAAAATATTTTTAAATCCCACTCTTGGGGGCTAGGGGCAAAAATGTAGTTTTTTCTTATATTAAAAGCCGTCTTATCTCTAATTCTCAAATTTACCGTATACGTAAAAAATGAAACTTTTGGAAGTTATTGAGCACACACCCTCCCAACAAAAATGGAGAAAAAAATCGTTTAAAATTCTCATTCAGGGTGGGGCTGGTGTTCCCACATGCATTTTTTTCCTTAAATGGGCTGTGTTTCACATCTCCAATGGTAACAGGTGAAAACATATTTAAATTATCTCTCTAAGGGAGCCGGGGCCGAATGTAGTTTTCTTCGTTATATGAGCGATACAAAAAGTGAAAATTACTAATTCTCCTATTTCCCGTTTAGGTAGAAGCATGATACTTTGGGAAGTTGAGAAATGCATAACTGCCATGGTAATATAGTGTGGTTTTTTACTCATATAAGTTATAAAAAAATTGAAAATCTTTAATTCTACTATTTGGAATAATGGGAATTCGGAAAGTGTTAATTACACTACCACGACTGTGCAGTCTTAACTGGTGTGCCAGAGTCTTGTGATTGATGGTATAGAATTGCAGACACTATGCTTTTCTGATAGGCAATAGTATTTGACCTGCTTTAAGATAAATGTACCCTTTTACTTCATGCAAATAAACAGTATATTACGCTTCAACAGAAAACCTCATTTAAAACCCGTGCGAAGCCGGGTACTTGCCTCTAGTACTTAATAAATAAACACACATGTTTTGTGTCACTATTAAAGTTTAATTAAAAAGGATTAAGAAATATCTGGAATACAACTGGGGAAATCTCAAATGAGTATGCCAAAAATAATTAAACAACCCTAAAAAACAAAGTTTGTCTATAAATCCCTCATATATGAGACATAACTAGACGCATTGATTATTAATCTATTTTCCGTGTAAAATGTATCAGGTGTATTACTTGCTAATAGAATATCAAAGACTGTAATATCTGAGATCCCGCCTTGATTAGCCCAGTTGAAGTGTTTAGAGATAGTAGACAGTTTATTTATATTGTATAGGTGTTTCCTCAACAAATCCCCCATGCAACAACCTGTCTAACCCACATAGATTTTATTACACCTCTTGCAAAGATTTGCATAAATTACAGTGTGAATTGTGCAAGTGAAACCATCTTTTATTTTAAAATTCTATTCTAAATAAGGAAAGAAATGCTGAAAGAAAAGAAGGGTAGTCTTAATTGGCTGGTATACATCATACACTATATTAACAATTAAGGCAGGGGGTCATTTTCATTTTATGAACCAGAAATACAGTAATTCTGGAGAGCTGACAATAGAAAAATATTTTAACATCTTTTTCAAAATTCCTTATCAAATAAATAAAAAGATACACATATTTTCCATATATAAAGGTTTAAAATATTATTTTAATCAAATAATATTATTGTGTATCTTGTATTTTATTATCATTACAGTTTACTCCTTTGGTTCTTTTGGATAATTAACTGGTCTCAAAATATGAATGTCTTAACAAACTTATTAGCATGCTCAGCATTAAAATTTAAATATAATTGAAGATAGAAAGTTCATACTTTTCAAACTGGTAACATTTTATTCTTGGTTTATGGCACTGGTCCACACTGCTTCCATTGACAACAACACAGTGAAAGCTTGGCTCTTTACACTTTATGCATATGTGATCTTCAACGTTTGTTCCGTTTTCTTTTTGAACATCCTGAGAAAACACAAATAATGGTCTAACTTGAAAAACGTCAATATCACAAGTCAAAAGCTGTTGGAATAACAATTTTCAAAACTTTCAAAAATGGAACATATGCCTTTACTCTTGTAAAGTGACTAATTTAAACTAATTTTTTAAAAATGCTTAATTAATTTATCTAGTTTAACTCATTACATTTTTTCTTGGGGTTATGAATTTATCATTATATTGTAATACTTTTTTGTGGCTCTTTGTTAACACATTGTAAAGCTTATGAACAAAAACAAATGTTTTTTTAATAAAATTTTACATGTTCTTTTTTTATGTGAGCCAGTTCATCTGTCAAATCATCAGAGATTTCTCCTTGAACAAGAACTTGTATAGCTGCTTTGCTCTGTAAAAAAAAATGAACAGATTAATAATTAATGCTTTTAAAATACAACTGAAAAATTAAAAAATAATAATCATAAACTCTGTTCAAGTTTAAGATTATGTTTTAACATAAAGAGCTGTTTATGATGGTTAAAGTGTGCTTATAATTACCTGAGTACATTTAAGTGAATAAAACTTAAAATTCATATGCCATTGTAAAATGTTTTGTTCTTTTGACTATGATATCTAATGAAAATGTTCTCTATGTGCTAAAATCAATGAGAAAGCATTGAAAATGACAACATTATCTATTATAAGCATGGCTTAACTTGGAATATTTTTTTAAATAAACAATAGTTTTAATTTTTAATGATATAAAGAAAATCTTTCATACACATCATGACTGCTTGTTTTGATCATAAGTCTTGAATTTTAACAAACAAAAAATGATCATTTTGTTACCAACACACTTAAACAGATTTGACAACACAACTTTAGTTTTAAGAAGAAACATTTTTGTTCTTTAAAATGATATATAGCTTACCCTTGTCAGAGCCCCAGCATACCATTCTTTTAATTTGTACATCTTAAATTAACACTGGAATGAAATTATAATAATGATTTAGATTGAGTTAGTAGATTGTATCTTTTCTTACCTTATCTATCATGATTTATGTCTAGTCTTTCATTTTTATTTGAGTTTTAAATGTTGATGGTGTGTTAGTTTTCCTGGTTCGATCAGGCAACCCATTGCACACCAGATGGGAAGAACAAGAATTTGTATGTTTTTGCTCTTGCATACGGAATTAGAAAGGTGCTTTTTTTCTCTATTTAAAAAAAAAAATTGTATTTTACTTAAAAAAGAGAAAGGATTTTAATTTTAACTACTAATAGTGCTTTATGCAGGGTTCCCATTTTTCACACACAAAAATTCAAGACTATTTCAAGACTAGACAAGAAAAATTCAAGACCGAAACCCACAGCGTCATGGCATTTTGAAAAAACAGAAAATACTTATTTAATAACAAATTTCTATTACTGGGTCATTCCATGTCAACTCAACCAGGGGTGTTCACCACACCATCTCAGATCTTCCTGAAATTTTTAGGGCTTGTAGTACATACAATGTTCAGGAATTGCTGAAAATTTCAGGCCATTTGGTCAAAAACATTCTGAGATATGATTTTTTAAAGTTTTTAGGGCAGTCGCAAGTTCGCGTGACTTTTACATTTTCATGATGTTTGAATGTGAATATTTCAAAAACTAAAAGAGGTATCAGGCTGAAATTTTCAGTATTTACTCATTGTTTCACAGTAAAAACCAAGAAGGAATCAAGACACCAATATGAAATTTTCATCATAGCCAGGACTTACCAAGCTTAACAAGTGTGCAAAATATGAAAAGTGTGAATTATTGTCCACATGCTCATCTGTGGGTCACAATATGCGCAAAAATGGATGACCATGATGCATAAGGGTGCCCACAATGAGTACACTATTATTGATTAACAAGAATTCTCTGTCAAAATAATAAACAAATATATGGTATTTACTAATTATATAACAAACATCATTCCATGTCTTGTAGGTTCTTGGCAATACCGTGTCCAATATTGATGAAAACTGTATGAAGTGCAACGTTTGGACATTTTTAGGGCATTCTGTAAGCAAGCTACATTTAAGATAAAAACACCATTAAACTCAGCATGAAACAATGAGTTCTTCTTCTTCGTTCTCAATATTGAACATTGAGTTTTGCATGCCACGAGTTTTGCGCCAATTGGCCCGTGGTCTCAGACTTCAGCCTGCTGTGTTTTCTGGATTTGCTTCCATAGCCTTTGGTCAGCCAAGACCATCTGCAAGGTAGCAGTTGTTTTTTTGGCAAGTGATGCAGCGTTCACATGCCACGGCTAAGGGTTCCACGCATTACCCCGCCGCTTTTCACCCATTTGGAGCTGGGTGGAACTCGGGGACGCCCTAGGCCCGAGGAACGAGTCCCTGGCTTCCCATGGATTCGAACTCGTGACCATCGGAACGACAGTCGAGCGCGCTTGCCACTCGACCACCGCGGCCCCCCAAACAATGAGTAAATACTGAAAATTTTATCCTGATACCTCTTTTAGTTTTTGAAATATTCACATTCAAACATCATGAAAATGTAAAAGTCACGCGAACTTGCGACTGCCCTAAAAACTTTAAAAAATCATATCTCAGAATGTTTTTGACCAAATGGCCTGAAATTTTCAGCTATTCCTGAACTTTGTATGTACTACAAGCCCTAAAAATTTCAGGAAGATCTGAGATGGTGTGGTTAACAATCGTCCAAAAACTGGTTGAGTTGACATGGAATGACCCTACTACAAGCAATATATAATTGCAGATTTTTAATTTGCAATATAAATACAACATATTAACTAACCATTAAGACACTAAATTCTTGACTTGCATCAATATTACAACACATATTAACAAACAAGGTTAATTTAAAAAATGCATTCATGGCATTTATGAAAAGGAGCAAGCAATATGTAGCAATAATTATAGAAAATATGCCCATCTGTAACAACTTGTACAACATTCACATTTTTTTAAAGGTTCATATATTTCTCCTTGGCCTTTACTAGCAATACATTGGCTTTAGAAAAAAGGGGAAAGCTTTGCAGGGTCTCTGCTTCTTCTACAGTTTTTTCTGCATCTGCTATCAAAAATGAAATGTCTTTCTCCAATTTTTGTCGTTTCAGCTTTAATCCATCTATTACATCTTGTGCTAATTTCATTTTTGCAGTCTTCTTATCACCTTATCACCTCTTAGTCTCTAAATAGGGCTGGTATTTTTTTCTACCTTGCTGAACCTTTTGTGATAGTGAAGTTAACGAGGCCTCACAAATTTTATATGTGATCTTTAATAATCCGTTTGCCAATTAACACTTTTTTCAATATATTTATTTGTGTAGTATCCTTGTTTCCAAAAAACCCACATTCAGCAGATGATTGGCCATGAGATAACAGCAATAAAGTTTCAATCATTGACCCCAACTTTGAAAATGCAGCATTCCCATGCAATAATTTAGTGTCCAGTGTTTCATAGACTTTTGAAAAACTTGAAATTTCACTTAACTTCTATGCAATTCTATAAACTCTTTGAACTGATCAAGAATAAGATTAAAGTCACTTAAATGTGATCAGTTGTATTTAAAGGCTGTGTAGGGAACTTGTCCAAAACAACTATTGGAGTCCGCCAGGGCTGCATTCTATCACTTATCTTGTTCAATATCTTCTTTGAAAAAATCATGCAAGAAACACTCGGTGATCACCACTCGTCCATCTCGATAGGAGGAAGACCTTTATGCAACCTAAGATTTGCTGATAACATAAATCTTTTGGCTGGGACTCACTGACAAACTTGCAGACAGATCGGGTGCATATGGGATGGAAATCAGCTCAGAGAAAAGCAAGTTATTGTTAATACCTTAGCTGCCAGTATGGCAAACACCGTAATGAACCAACAAAAGTTAGAGGAAGTACATAACTTTAAATATCTATGAGCCATTATATCTAGAGATGGTACATGTAAAGCAGAAATTTGAGCTAGAATTGGGTCGGCAATGGCAGCAAAGACAAAGTTAACCAAAATATGGAACAGCAAAAACATTAGCCTGCCACAAAGCTCAGGCTTTACAGAGCTCTTGTTAAAACCATTGTACTTTATGGATGTGAGACATGGACACTAATGGCAACCACTGAAAGCAAGCTGCAGGCATTTGAAAACAAATGACAAATGCATGAGGAAAATTCTCCAGATCTCCTATTGAGAACACAAGACCAATGAATATGTCTGAGAGAAAATAAACTCTTTTGTGGGTCATCAAGAAACCATTATAACAACAATTGAGAGACATAAGATGGCATGGTTCGGTCATGTACTGAGACATGATACCCTGAAAAATGAAAAATTATCCTTCAAGGCACTGTTGAGGGGGGCCGGCAAAGAGGTCGACAAATGAAAAGCTGGCTTTACAGTTACAACATAAAAGGAATGGTCCATTCAATGGACAGGGATGGGATTGAATTAATTATTGACCGCTGCTCAAGATAGGCTAACTGTGGAGATCGTTATCTGAATCTGTTGATGTGTCCATGCACTCCCCCTAATCCCAACAACCGCAACGATCATGAATCATGGGCATCATGGGACTGATGACTGATGATGATGATTTATCATTACTAAATAAATATTTCAAAACATTCTTATAATAAAATAATGCCTGTAATAGGTACTTGGACAAAATTTTCAAATTAAAGTTATAGCTTTAAGATCTAGTTGGTTGGAAAGGGCTTGAAAAATGCAATTTATTGATACCAAAATTATAGTTTTATGTTATTTCTAAAGAAAGTTATGAATTTTTTAGTGAATTATTTTGGGATAACTCCGCTAATTGAGACATATAAGAAAATATAAAACAGACAAAAGTGAAAATTGGGCAGTGAGACTGAGATAGCTGTTTAAAATACCAGTTAATTAAAGTTATTTCAGAAATGACTGAAGATAACCATAACAAACCATATATTTCCGCATTCGTCATATCATTGCCAAAACAAGCGTCCTAAAATTAATCCTGAATTATGCAAGTTTGACTCATTAATATTCAAAATGGCCGTCAAATTTGCATATGTGATATTTTAAATTGAGCACAACTTAAAAATAATTATCCAAAATATTAAGTCAAGCACATCAAACTGTTCGTGTTGAAAAGGAGAAAAATAATTGACAAAAATCCTTGTTTAATACTGGTTGATGTAGTCGAGTGGCCCTTAAACATTACATTTTTTTATATCTCGGGAAAACAAATTAGTATTTAAAAATGCAAATGAAATATCTATTTATATTGCTTGTTAGTTAGTCTTCTATACCTTAAGTAACTTAAAATAGTGTTATTAATATTGTTTAGCCGCTAGATTAGATCAAATTTGAAAATAATTGGCTGAGGTACATAGAAGAAAATGTCGGCCATCTTGAAAAATAGGGAAAAAACCATGTGGTGATTTTTTTGATAAATTTTTTTTAATATTTGGGGGAGGTTGGGGGTGATGGGACTTTATCAATTCTTGTAGATATTTGGATGCTGAAAACAGTAGTTACCATTAAAATCGCGAGTGATGGCGAATCTTAAAGATATTTATATTATTTTATGTAGTTAATTTACACTTACCCAATTAATTACATTTTAATAATGAAATTCAGCACAAAAAAATTAGAGAACATAGTTTGTAATGTTCAGCATCCAATTATCTTTAAAATGATATATACCACATCCAATTTCATCAAGAAATTACCCAGAAAAGTGCAATTTTCTTTACACACATGCACATTGTTTACATTTTTAAGTGGACAAAAAGTTGAACAAGGGGCGGATAATTCAGCAAAGATTTTTCACTTTGTGATCCAAGTACCTACCTGTAACTTTATTGTAAATTTCTGTTGGGTACAAACTACTCAAAAAAGAAACTAAGGCATAATTGAGAGGACTTTACTTTGGTCTACAAGCTTGGATAAAAGTAAAAGAACAACTAACAGTAATTCTCTCACTCTCAGCATTGATTGGTCCTTTTGATTGATTTTCAGGCATTTCAGCAACTTTACTTTAGTTTGTCATTTTCGATGGGTAGGTTAGGGGTTTCCCAGAGCAGGGCAGTTGAGTCTCATTTGAAGCTTTCAGATGGGACACATGACATTGGGTTTGTGTTTTGAGAATGGGCTAACTAAACTTTAACTAGCACTAACACTGAACCACTGTCACTGATCACACTATCACTATCACTAACTAATTTCGGACTGATTTCGTCTGATGACTGAAAAACTGGATTTTTCAAAAATGATTTTATTTTGCAGTTGAGGGGAGAATAACCTTTGCCTTTGTGATCTGTGCTCAGGGGAAATACTTAAAAACCTAATGATTATTGAATTAATCCCTTATTCAAGGACAGTTAAAAATAGTGGTTGTTGCAGTAAATTGTACGTATAGTATAATGTATACCTTTCCACCATTCCAAGACACTCCACAAAAATGAAATACAAATTTAGCGGGGCTAATATCAATGACTCCGTACATAACTATTGTTGATTTGAAGTTCATTTGGGTAAAATATGTAGAATCGTTGTTTTTTTGTTGTTGTTTTTTTTTAATTTATTAATTTTTTTGTTTAAAAACACATAATATTAGAAAAATACCTGATTTTATTAAAACCATAATTATTTTCAAATACAGTAGTGTCAGTAGTGATTTTTAAAAACTGTAAAAGAATTAAAAGTTAATAATTTTTGTTAATGATAATGTAATTTGTAATTGTAAACTTTTAAATTAAAATTATTTTTTATATTAATTAGAATCGTAGAATGGTTATAACTTTCATAACTTATAAATAAACTTATAAATCTACCAATTAAGCATTAAATAAAGCAGCGGTCAACGACTGATAGTCATCTGTCTAATCCGTAGCTTACATTTACATTAAGACATTGTCATTATTGGCATTTTAAAAAAAAATTCTCACAGCTGTGTGAATATTGTCAGCGCTATTGACATAGTCGTAAGAATATTGCCAGCGTTATTCCTATAGTTGTGCGCTGTTTTTTTTTTCCTTTTACTTTTGCGTGGTTGGTCGCCTCTGAACAAACCAGGCTAACCAACACACTTCGTGATAAATGTATCCTCATTCAAAATATATGCCTCAATCTTGGATAAGCTTAGGACGCAATCATATTCAGTATGGAAAGATTGTCTATAATCTATAATTTTATTTTTCGCTTGGCCCCTGTCACAAATTGAAGTCTACCGGAGTCTACCCTCAGCACTACGTACACCGTGGCGGGTACCTAGCTAATCCATTGGTAAGGCCTGGTAAGCCCTACCTAAACCGCGGCGGTGTACTCAGCCGGTGTACCTAAAAAGACCTAATGGCCTTAGCCCTTAGCCTTATTGGGTAAACGCAGCTGATTAAAAAAAAAAGATTGACAGGGTGGAGTAGATAAATATGAAACGCTGTGTGGGAATGTTAAATTAGCATTCACCAGAGGTATAAAGTCATTTTCAATAAAAACCAAGTTATTTGGTCTATATGTCATAGACTCTTTGACTTTAATGTTTAGTTTAGACTTACTTTAATTTAAAGTCACTTTAATTTAAGTTTAAGTGTGATTTTTTAATTTAGGGCTACGGGTGTCAATAGTCATTATTAATGATTATGTCAACATTTTTTTTATTTTGTACCGAAATTTTTACCACTTTCCTTCCAATTTTGCAAGGCAAGCGTTATTCCCTCAGCCTCAGTTGTGTGAATATTATCTGCGTTATTCCCACGGCCCACAGCTTTGTGAATTGTTATTCAGACAGCCAAAAAAATATGACAGTTATACTGACTTTAAATTAAAATTATATAATCTATTGTTTGGCTAGATATTAATATTGTCAAATCATAGATTTTATTATATAGCGGAATATAGCCTACTACTACTACTGAAGACTACTCTACTACAGCCTAAATATGAACATCATTATTCATTATGATTAATATGATTAGTAGTTTTTATTAAAAATTCATTTTACTTGTCCTTGTTAGTTAGCTGTGTGAATAATTGAATAATCTCTCCATTTGGCAAACTTTCAAGGACCCTCTTACTAGTCTTACTAAGACTAGCTACTAATAACTACTAACTAGGGCCAGGGCTATGTAAACTATGGCCATGGCATTTGTACTAGTAAGTACACTAGTACACTAATACTTACCATGACTATGTCTTAATTTTAAATTTCACAAATATATGTGATTTTTGGGAAAGTGTTTATTATGTAGACTACTGTAGAATTTATAGAGCTTACGTTTAAAGGCATATCTACTAATTTAAACTGAAACTCCAGTCAAATTACTATCAATAAATTTTGCTTCCTAAATTTAAATTCCACATACTAAAATTTAAAATGTAACTTTAATATACACTATACACCAGAGGCCTAATGTGAGCACTGGAGATTAGGAGCCATCCATAAAGACGTCATGCGTAGTGGGGGAGGGTGTCATGCATTTGTGACGAGGAGGAAGGTGGTGCTAAAGAAATGTGATATCACACAAAAACTTGCAACTTTAAATAAAAATTCCATTTAAATATTTTATTGTTTGTTTATGTAATGAGGGGCTGTCCATAAAGTAAGTCATGCTATTTTGGACCATTTTTAACTCCCCCCTCCCCATGTCATAAAGTGTCACAAATCTCACCCCCATGAAAAAAAAAAAGTATGTCAAACTTTCAAACAAAAATATTTTTTTTAATAACGAAATAATTGAAATTTAATTTAAAATACTGTGGCGTCATACATGGCTGGACACATTCCCTCCCCCCTGTCACAAACTGTCACACTGTCTTACAAACCCCCCCCCCTCTGGAGCTGCGTGGACGGCCCATGACATTTTCAAAGGCTTCATGCATTTTACGATTTTAGAGCGCAGCCTTAAACTAAATACTTACTTAAATGACAAATAAGTGATTTGAAACTTGAAACATGATAACTTTCAATTAAAAAGTACTGC